>JARHVA010004800.1:1082500-1212500 GCA_037957365.1 Torreya grandis | reverse complement strand
TGTGAAGTCCAAATACTTGATTTTTTATCAAGTTATCTATATAATCCATTTTTATATGTCCTTAACCATTGGTGTATCTAGGGATATGTGTGGAAAACTTGTGGCTTACATACATATTTTATATACTTGTTACATTTATCTATGTTCTTAAATAGGTTAGCCTATGGAATAACCTTGGCTAAGTAGACTATATATGGGAGGTAGTGGTTCATCTTTTTTCATTATGTTAAGTATTCTACTATTAGTGAATTATTGTGGAGGTTTTCCCCTCAAAGTGGCTTTACTTTATTATCCATTATTCTACTTTACTATTAAATATTGCTATGTGATCTCTCCTATTTGCTTATTTTGTGTGATAGAAAATCATTATGTGTGAACATCTAAGTAATTTCATTACAAGTGGTATTAGAGCTTCGATTTGGGAAAGTTTCCTATATTTTTTTTAGATCTGGCAAGGCATGGCTTTTGGGAGTGGTGGGAGTGAAAAAACATAACTTGAAATCTGGGAAGAATTGATTTTTTTGTTAGCATAGTATTGCTTGAATCACTTTTTTGAAAAAAAATTTTAAAAAAAGTCTAGAATTTTTTTTCCCTTTGCACAATTGTAGTCATTGGATTCATCTGAATGAGATGATCACAATAATATATTCTATTAGTACACTTTTTTGGTGCTAAAATTTTACCCTAGTATGCAAAGGCAGTCATTAGATTCATCTTGGCAAGGCGATCACAATGGTACCATCTATTTGTACACTTTTTTTGAGGTAAAAATCCTCCTAGGGTTTATATATGGTAGGTTCTAGTACTCAAGGAAGAAAAAGGGGGTAAAAAACTCCTAAGACTCCTTTGATTGATGACACAGAATTTGGTACTTTAGATTTGATGATTTCTTAGCTTTAAGCAGACATAAAGAACTTGGTGAGGCATGATGACTTTATTATAATCCAAGATAATGTTTTAAGGATACATAAAGAGATTAATGGGGTTCACAATGAATTGTATCTTATCACTACATAATTGGTTTCCCTCACATCTAATTTTTAGCCCAACAACCCTCCACTTCAGCATTCAAATCATCCTCTCAACACAAAAAACTCCCATGCTAGTATGAAACTGATGTTACCAAAATTAAACATGCATAAGTTTGATGGTAAGGATCCTCCCACTTCGATTACCCAAATTGAGAATTTATTTGAGCTGCATCAAACCCCTAGATCTTAGAAGGTGATAGTGGCATATTTTTATCTGGAACCTAAGCAATTCATTTGGTATCATTAGTTATGTGCTTGAAATAAAAAGAATAGTGATCCTATTACATGGTATATTTTCATTGAGAAGTCATTGGCTCATTATCAAAATAATGTCTCTAAGAACTATTTCAGCCAATTAGCCAAACTATGACAATCAAAAACTGTGAAGGATTATATTCATCATTTTTAGAATCTCTCTTTATGGGTGGAATATATCACTGAGGATAATTTGAGTAATCTATTTTTTGTTGGCCTCAAATATAGCATCTAATTCAAGGTTTTAATGTTTAACCTAGCATCTATATCAAAATCTATCCCTAGGGCACGTATGGTAGAAGAAAAAGAGATTGTCAAAAGGAAAACTTTCACTATTGGTCATGATTGCACCTTTCCAGCACCATCATTTCCAAAACCCACTAGATTAACACAGTGATAAATTGAGGAGAAGTGAGCCAAAGAGTTATGTTATGGTTGTGATAACAAATGGAGCAAAGACTATCATTATGTTGAAAAGAAGTTGTTTTACATTGAAGGTGCCAATGATGATGAAGATAATGAATAAGTACATGGTGAGGATGTAGAAGGTCCAAAGGAAGAATCTAAAGACTCTCAGCCTACTATTTCTCATCAAACCCTTTCAGGTATTATTACTCCCCAAATTCTTAAGGTGATGGGTTTCCTTAAGAAATAGAAGGTCACTATTTTTACTGGTTCTAAGAGCACACATAAATTCATCAATAGTAAGTTGGATGCTCATTTTAACTATTTCATTTATCTATCTCTAGAATTTTAGGTTATGATTGCATATGGTGGTACTATCAGCTATTTAGGAAAATGTCATATTATTATGTTAGCTATGGGAGACTATTTGTTAGATTCTCTTATGTTTGTGATTCCCATGGGTGGAGTTGATATTATACTAGGAGTATAGTGGCTCACCACTTTGGGCACTATTGAGATGAATTTACAAGAATTATTCATGCATTTTCATTCTGAAGATAGGACATTTAAGCTAAGGGGTTTAAGGGATAAATTTACACAACATGTTAGCTCCCATCAAATGATAAAGATTATCAGTAAGGGTATTGAAAGATCTGTAGCTCGCTTGTTTTCCATGGAAGTATAGCCAACTCAACCATCTCAACCTCTTAATCTATAATAAGTGATTAATGCCCATTCTATTTTTTTTGGTGATATGCCAAGAGGAATTCCACCTAGCTACATGCATGATCATACTATAAGACTTATTCTTGGTAGTACACCACCCAACATCAGGCCATATAGGTATCCCTATGCCCAAAAAAATGAAATTTAAAAGATAATATAAGAGATGTTGGATGCGGGAATCATTTACCATAGTCAAAGTGAATATTCTTCCCCAGTTGTCATGGTGAGAAAGAAAGATGACACTTGGAGGATGTGCCTTGACTATAGAGAACTCAACAAGTACACTATTAAAGACAATTTTCTTATTCCTATCATTGATGATTTTCTAGATGAATTGAATGGTGATTTTTATTTTACCAAGTTAGATATACATTATAGGTATCATCAAATCTAGATCTATGATGAAGACATACCCAAAATAGCTTTCAAGACTCATAAGGGCCATTATGAGTTTCTGGTTATGCCTTTTGGTCTAACAAATGCACCATATACTTTTTAGAGTTTGATGAATACTATTTTTAGTCCATTTTTGAGTAAATTTATTCTGTTATTCTTTGATGATATCCTCATTTATAGTAAAAATTGGGAAGACCATTTGCAACATGTGAAATAGGTACTCTCCATTTCGGAACAACATCAATTATATGCCAAACTTTCCAAATGTACTTTTGGGGATTTTGAGGTTGAATATTTGGATCATCTAGTTTCTTATGGAGTGAAAGTGGATCCTAAAAGAATCCAAGCAATGGTAGACTGGCCAATTCTTAAGACACTCAAACAACTATATGGCTTTTTAGGGCTAACTAGTTGCTATCACAAGTTTGTCAAAAATTATGGTAGTATTATAGTCCCACTCACCTCTTTATTGAATAAAAACTCCTTTCAATGGACTGATGTAGCTACTCAATCATTTGAACAATTGAAATTGGCTATGTGTACTACTCTAGTATTGGCCACTCCTAATTTTTATAAGACTTTTGTGGTTGAATGTGATGCATCTAGGTATGGTATGGGTGTTGTACTCATACAGGAAGGTATACCACTTGCATTTGAAAGTCATCAACTAAAAGGAAAATATAAGAAAAAGCCCATCGATGAGAAGGAAATGATGACCTTATTTGATGGCTCATCACTTTCAGGTAAACGCTGATCATGATAGTCTCAAATATTTTTTAGAACAATGGTTGTCATCTGAAAAATAATAGAAATGGGTAACTAAGATGTTAGGATATGATTTTGAAATAGTCTACAAAAAAGGCAAGGACAATGTAGTGGTAGATGCACTATTTAGAAAGGATGAATTAGTTAAGGCATTGCTATTTGACATAACCATTTTATAGTAGATTGGCTAGATGAAGCATGATCAAAATGAGAACATGATAGTGCTACCCATGATTTGAGTCAAAATATTTAGCAAGGTTTAGGTGCATTTGAAAAATTCACATGGAAGGGTAATGCATTATGTTATAAAGATAGATTATACCTATGTAAGGATTTTCTTCTTAAGAAAATATCCTTTAGGAACTTCATGCAACTCCTATTTAGGGTCATTCAAGATTTTTGAAAAATTATCACAAAATCAAGCAGGATTTTTTTGGGAAGGACTCAAGGGGGATGCCTAGAAATATGTGGTTAAATATATGATCTGTCAATAAAACAAAGGTGAAACCATCAAAACCCTAGGTCTTTTACAACCTTTATTCATCCCTAGCCAATGTTGGGAAGAGGTATCTATGGATTTCATTATAGGGTTACCAAGATTTAATGGTTAAAATGTTATCATGGTTGTTATGGATTGTCTTAGTAAGTATGCTAATTTTTGTTCTTTATCACAATCATTTGTTTCTAGTGTAGCTATTGTTTTTCTTAATATAGTTCAAAATTTTCATGGGACCCTTAAAATCATTATCAGTGATAGATATCCCATTTTCACTAGTAATTTTTGGACTAAGTTATTAACATGTTTGGGTACCCAATTGACTCAGTTCATCCTATCATCCTCAATCTGATGGACAAACTAAGGTAATCAACAAATGTCTATAAATATATCTCCATTGTTTTATTTCTGATAAATAGGATAAATGCGTTCATTGGTTTCCACTTGTTGAATGGTGGTATAATACTTCTATTCATAGTTCTTCCAAAATGTCTCCCTTTGTGGCACTATGTGGATACCACCCTCCATCCATCACTTCAACCTTTAAGGTCCATCCTAAGGTTCTTGTAGTTGAATAACATATTCACCATCAACATGAGGTCCTTGCAAGTTTGTGTGAAAATTTAGCTATGGTCTAGAATTGCATGAAGCAATAGGCAGATCGACATAGAAGTGAGAGACATTTTGACATTGGTGATTAGGTCTTTGTTTGCTTGCAGCCATATAAGTAGATGTAATTGAAGTAACAAAAAGAAGATAACAAGTTATCCCCTAAGTATTATGGGCCTCATTAGATCTTTCAAAAAATTGTTAGTGTGGCCTACAAGTTAGAGTTTCCTTCATCCACTTGCATACATCTAGTATTTCATGTATCATGCCTGAAGAAAGTCATTATACATAGAGTTGCCATTAAAATATAATTACTAGAATTGGATGAGGAAGACAGAGTTTTTCTTGATCCTAAGGTGATCCTTCACATACATACTAAGTAGCTATGTTTCAAAGCAATTACAGAGTACCTGATCAAATGGAAGAATCTGCCATGTGAAGATGCTACTTGGGAGGATGAAGCATTTGTGCAACAACATCTAGGGGTGCCACAATATTTAGGATAATTATTTTTTTAAGGGGAGGGGATTTTTATGCCCTTAACCATTATTGTGCCTAGGGATATGTGTGGTTGACTTGTGACTTACATACCTCTGTTATATACTTGTTACATTTCTCTAAGTTCATAGATAGGTTGGCCTATGGAATAACCTTGTCTAAGTAGACTATATATGGGAGGAAGTGGTTAGTCTTTATTCATTATGTTAAGTATTCTTCTATTAGTGCATTATTGTGGAGGTTGCCCCCTTAAAGTGGCTTTACTTTATTATATAGTATTCTGCTCTGCTGTCAAATATTGATATGTGATCTCTCATATTTGCTTATTTTGTGTGATATAAAATCTTTCTGTATAAACATATATGTAATTTCATTACACATTTGGTTTAGGGACAAGTTGTCTTTATCCTTGTAAGGTCAAACAACCTTAACCTCTGCATATATTTTTGAAATTTTTTGAATGCTCTAAGTAAAATAGTTTTTTCAAATTTTGTATTTTTAAATTCATGCTTGATCTCAAAGGAGAGCATCGAAGGAACAAGTTGTTGGTTCCCTACCTCCATTATTGAAGGATTCATACTCTATTTTAAATTTGAATTTTATGTATTTTAGTTGCTATGGAGATCTAGATAGTAATCTATAGTTTAGCAATTAGAAATTTTAATTTGATTTAATCTAAGAACATGGTATATATTCCATTTTATTACCTTTATAATGTGTTTCTAGTATCCTCCATGTGTGAGAATTAATTTTAGAGTAACATTCATTTTAATCCATTTATCAAAAAATGAATTTTATATTATGACATTAACTTTCAAAGATTTATTTGACACATGGTGCTTTGTCATTATCTTTAACTTCTTAGTCACATATTTTAGATTTTGTTATACTTTGGCTCTTTTATAATTATCTTTATATCATTTATTCATGGGCTTTTAGTATTTATAACCCAAGGTTTAATGTGTCACTATAATATGTGTAACATCTTTTCACTTATTTGATTCATTATCTCTTATCGATGAGTCTTTAGGTCTTTTAATATATGGAGTGACAAAGGGATGACACATGGTAAATAACCTGTTATAATGACCATATGGAACAATAGGATTATGATATGTGGTATTTGAATAAACATTGGATGCCATGTGGAATTATATTATTAAATCAATTAATCTATATCTTATCCATTTATATATTCACTTCTATATAACGATATTTTAACATGTGGCTTATATCACTTGGTTGGTTAGATGTTCTATAATTTTGTCCCTTTATCTCTAGGCCTATGATAAAATGAGATTGAGACACATGGATCAATCTCTCTCATAAGGTATTTGTATCTTATGATTTATACTTATATCCTAAGAGGAATGATGCAACAAGATGGAGACAAGTGGTGTGATCTGACTTGGTTAGTTGGTTGGTTGTTTTATAACTTTATTTTCCACCAAAGGCCTATGATGAACTAAGGTAACAATACTTATCATGAGATTATGTAATCAATTGATCGTATGGCTATGAAACTTTTAATATTAATTTATCTTATAGATGTAATGAAGTCATGATGTATGTTATGATCTTGTTCAATTGGAGACTTAAGGATTTATAGTTTAAATAGTTGTTGATAGTCTATGGAACTTTCAAAAATATTGATATTTATTAATAGTATGTTGACTTATAAATTGAAAAACTAAAAAACTTGACAAGTAATAATTAACTTAGTTAGTCACATAAATAATAAATAAAAATAAAAAACCAAATTAATATCTCAATTTCAACCTAAATTTCATAGAATATAAAGTGAATACAACTATTTAGGATTTTCTATGAAATTATTTTGGGGTCAATTCATGTCTCAATAGGACCAAATAGGAAAAATGGGTCCCTATTTAATTTTAAAAAAAATGGGGCATGTCATTCACAAAAAATGGTGATTTAATGGGGAACTACTCTTTGTTGATGATCAACAACCCCCTATTCCAAGAATGGGGGCCTTGCTTTCTTTAATTTTAAAAATTCCCAATATGCCTAGAATAGTAAAATGTTTGAATGCACATGGATTTGATTTGATCTACCATTACTTGAGCTTATACAGTTTTTAGTTAATTTTTCATTTTTTCAATAAGGATTAGTACTTAGAAATACTCAAATTATTTCAAAGTCTTCTTCAATTTTATTTAGCAATGGATTATTAACCATGGATAATTTGATGGCATGTAGATAGGCTTTCACTAAGGGAATGCAACCTGGATCTCTAATTGGCATGAATGTAATAATATTCACTAGATTTTACTTGAACTATTAATATTTCATGTTTAAATCATTCAGTTGTGAAGTTTTGCATTTAAACTTGTTTAAAATTCACTTATGATGGACAATGATGTCTTCAAAAAACTAACTTAGTCTCTCACTTGACCTCATAAGACATCAAATTAAAGTTGTAGTTTATGATGCCTCATCGGACATAAAATTTTGGTCTATGGCTTAAAATGGATAGATATCCACCTCACCATACTTTGCAATGTCTTAGAGATTCATTTTACCCTACATAAGACACCTAAAAAAAATCTACCAAGTTTGTCAGCTACGTGGCATCATCTAAAGAGATAAAAAAGGAGATAGCTATTGGAATTAAAATCCCAAGGCTATGTGTCATAATATTATCCCCCACAAGCAATCCCATTAAATCAAAGTCACCACACATCCCTTATGTGTCCCACTATGATCTAGAATCCTATAAGATGTTATGTGTCTCAAGTGTGACCAACCAGACCCAAAAAACCTTCTGAAGCAACATGAATTCCCTTTAGGTTCATGCAATATTGACACATGTCCACACCATGTTGCATCCATATAAATCACATAAGAGCTTAAAATGTAGACATCTAGGAACATTTGATCCATCTGATCAAGGGTCAATGGTATATAACTACCTAAGGCTCCTTTCAAGAATGAAACTTGGTAAAAGAAGTAATAAAAGCGCATGATAATGATGCATGTCCATTTTGGGCCCATATGATGATACCACATGTCATCCTCATGAAGCTGCATTATGAGATCCACTATATCACCTCTAAGAAGGATGTGTGTGTCTACCTGAGCCATGTGATTGGTGCTATGTTACTGATAATTATCCAAAAGCCTTTTGAAGGTGAAACCTATAAAATTAAAGCCATGATTGCCCATGAGAGAGCCACCTAGTAAAGAAAAACTATGATTACCTATGAAAGTGATGCATGGAAATAACATGACTAATCAAAACTAAAATGTACCACTCAAGAGCTTGTTACAAATTTAAATATGCCACATGGTAGGATACAAATGAGTCAGTACACTAAAATTAATTTCAAGATCCCATGAGGCAATCAAAAGGTGCCATGTGTCTAGACTTCAAGGTGATTGAGCAAATTGGTCATATTTAGGCCCCATGAGTACCTAGATAGTTTTGAGGTGGAAGCCACATGTCAAAGGGTAGAAATATTTAGCTTTAAAGATAAAATTGATGGTAAATCAAAGGTGAAATAAAGCTAAATTTGAACTCTAGTGAAATTAATTACCAAGAGCCATAGCTCAAAGTTATTTCAAACATATGAAAAGTTGACAATCTTACCATTAATATGGTACAAACTAAAATCACCATTGACTTTGCATTAAACAAAGTGATCTTTCAAAAGGCTACTCAACAAAGATAGTGTTATTTGCATTTTGAGTTATACGTATTTACTCTCTTTGTTGTGTGCACTCCCCCAAGTCAATAGAGTTCAAACTATTTGAAAAATACACTCTGGACTACCATTGTTATCATGGTTATGAGACATAGGGATTATTACCTATTTCCTAAGGATGACTTCATACTTTAGGCTCCTAATAATGTCATTTCCAAACATCTTTTCAAATTTAAGAAGGATATAAAAATAGATTATAAACATCAATATGAGGTTCATGAATGGATATATAGAGATGTTATGAATAATGAGGTGGTGCTTAAGAATGATGCAAGGAAGAACATTGAGCTAGAGATGAGGCTAGATATAGAAAAGAAGAAGGAATTTATTTTTAGGTCTCAACCACCACCAACCCATGGAAGCATGTTTGATGTAAATCATGAGGAGAGATAGGAATAAGAAGAAGAAGAAGACAATGTTCTTTTTGTTAAGAATAGGCCATGCAAACCTCCACTACTTGCCACTTCAAGTAGTCAAAGCCTACCTCTAAAATTTAAGTAAGGAAGATCTACCAGCTAACCTGATCCCTCCCAAGGGCCCACATTGATATTTGTAGCTAAAATGGGAGCCACACTCCAAATCCTAGATCAACTTGACCCTACTATCATTGACCTTAGGGAGTTATAATAAGGCTTTGAAATCTCCATGGAGGAAGTACAAGCACTAGCTAGTAGGACCATTAAAAAGGTCTACAAAATGAAAAAGGATCCCAAGACCACTAAGAGAGGGGAAATAACCCCACTAGCATCTTAAGTGGTTGAAAGCACACACCACATACTCCCACTATAAGTACTTTCCCATTTGAAACTACTTATGCTTTTGCTTTTGATTCTACATTTTCTCCCCTACCATTACTTTCCTATTGCCTTTAATGTCATCAAATGTTACAACTACCACTACCTAATATTCAATGGATAATAGTATGATATAAACTAGTACTTCCTTTTGATTCATCATCCCCCAATTTTTTTCTCATGCCACTACAAACATTACTACTTCCTAGGTATCCACAATAGGTTCTTCACTTGCTATTAGTTCCCCTACACCTGTAAGGCCATTGAATCCCATTTTAAATCCATTCACCCTTAAAAATTCACTCAATATTACTACATCTATGAAGGTGCGTGTGCCTTCAAAGTTACCTTCATTCATTCTTGACATGGGCCCTACAAGATCTTTATTTGGCACACTTGGGAAAATAGACCCAATGAGTTTACACATTCCTACTATAGCCCTAGCCTCTACCTCTACCTAAGCACCTCTAATGCAATCACCCTCTAATAAATCTAACACCTAATGCTACCCCAAACTAGGTTAGAGATATCATACAGGCATCTAGACAAGAGAAGCCTAAGGTAGTCCTCTCTACACCTCAAATTAGGATGAGGTTTGATGCTACCACATGCACTATGAAGAGGGTGGTGATAAGGCAAGTTGAGCAACCACAATCTAGATTAGTAGTGACCCATGAAAGTGAAGAGTCCCTCTTCACTTTGATAAGGAAGAGAAATGATGGCCCTAGAGAGGTGGATGAATATGAAAAGGACCCTGTTTTCATAGTCTAATCCCAATTAGAGTCAATAGTATCCTTGATGAAGGGGTTGCAATAATAGTTAAAAATATTGAAAGAACACACACTACCTACAGTACCAGAAGGCACTATAATTCAAATAATAAACATTGTTATTAATGTATTCAACTTATACAAAGTCATGAAGAGAAGATATGAAAATGTAACCTTATAGTTAAATGTGGTCATCAAATTTGACCAAAAACTTGCACTCTATGATGCCAAGTTGGCAAACATGGCTAGAGTTGCAAGGAGTAATAAGTTCCTAGACCTCAAGGTTTTACCACTTGAGGATATCATTCCTACATAAACCATCTTGATGAACAAGATAAGGATATTAAAGAGGTGGTTAGGTCAGGTTAAGGATGAAACAACATCCTTAGAGAAGATTAAATTCAAGAATGTCATTTTATTGAAGAATGCTATGGTCATTAGGGTGACTAAACCTAATGGAACCTTTATGGATGAGCAAGAATTTAGGGCTCAAATGAAAATATTTGTTGCTAATTCTAGTAGGATAGTGCCAAGGTCAAGATATTTATCGAGGTAATGAACATTATGGATTTTTCCAATCAAAGGTTGGAAAGAGGAGAGGCCATTGAAGAATTACTAAGCCATTACTCATAAAGCATGGTAGGCTCATTCAAGAGACACTTAACCTATTTTGTACCATGATCCTATGCTTTAGCAAAATAAACCAAGATTACCTATCTTACACAAAGGTCTGGACAAAGGAAGAGGTAGAGAAGAAATAAAGGCAACAATAACAATCATCTCAACAACCTACTTTAAGACCATGAGGAATATTCAGGTTCATTTTGTAAATTTTAATTTAGAATATTCCCATTGTAATATGTGACTTTTTAGCCACTTGGTTGCATTTGGTAACCTTTTAATGGGCCCAATTAAACTTTTTTAGGCAATTTTGATGTCTATATATAAGGATATACCCTCTCATTATAATTGGGAACAATTGTTATAAGAATTGATGCAAAAGAGCTAAGAATTAGAGAGTTGGTCTAAAGTGATTTATTGCACATGTTCTATTATTATTGTTTATCATGCTTCTATAAGATTAATGGTTTAATTTATAATTACTAATATAAAAATTATATCAATACATGCATCTGTTAGTTTGAGTTTGACACTAGGTTAACAAATTTGTTAATATATTTGCTCAATTTTCATCTTATTTGTAACTAAATGTGCTTATGTAATTTAATGTGAATGAGTAACATTTATGCAATTTATGATTTTAGATATATGAATTTCCTTTCCTCTAAATCTTCAAATGCATTTATTTAATTTTGAGTATTATGCTAGAGTTGGTGAATGTTAGTTTTATATATTTTTCCTTATAAGTTAGAAGGACTGGCATATTTGATCATCTAAAGCAAATTCTCTTTTTTGGCCTATCCTACTTACCTTTAGATCCACCTTATGACTCAATTTTGTTGAAATCATTCTATAAATATTTATTTTTTGTTTTTGTTTGGATAATTATCAAATATTAAAATAATTTCACAAAGATTAGAAGGAAATAAAGTGTCACGATGTAACATCTACTATCCCTAAAACATGGTATGCTTGAAGACTTATAAGTGGTGACCATATCTATTCTATTTTTTCTATTTCCAGTAGTAATTATATAAAAAACTCAAGCCCCAAGTCTTCCAATAATTAAAATTGAGTTCATTAGTTTTCCCTCATTCCCTAGTGACATAGGGAACACATTAAGTGTATCAACAGGAAGGGAAAAGTTGGTGCTAGAAGGAGGGTATCCATGAAATTAATTTCATGCATCTTTATAGAATTGTAGTGTACTTCATTAAACATATGCATAATTTTTTCAAAGTACACAAATATTGTTAAATAACATAGAAGATTTGCATTCTTTACATTAATCTTTGCATACTTTGAAAGATTTCATCAAAGTTAGTGTTCATTTGTATAAGTTTGGTAAATAATCTAGATATTTATTTAAATTTCTGAAAATATAGGTGAAATAATCCATTTTTAAAGCATATTCAAGGTTATTTTGATACTTTTTACAAATATTAACATAAATTTGATAAATAGTCTAGATATTCGTAAGACTTTAAGCAAAGGTAAATCACTGAGACCTCTCTTGTACTAGATATATGAATTAAAGATCATAATTTCTCTAATTCATTTGGAATTAAGTGAACCATTACATATATTTGTATCTATAGATGTTTTGAAATGCTTAAACACCTTTATATTGTTAAATTAGGCATAGAAATGCTTTAAAATGTCAGTTTAACACTGATATTTATAGGTTAACATGTGGAGCTAACAATATTTATGTAGGTACTAAAAATTTTGAGGTTTCAAAGCTTGGATCCTCAAAGATCAAGGTAAATCTACTTGATATAGGTATTTTATATAAAAGGTTGACTGATGTTTATGATATTTAACACCTGTGAAGATATATTTGGAGTTCTTTTACTCTTGGTACCCATTCTGCATCTTGGAGTTGCCTAAGATTAGAACCATGTCTTGATTTGAACATATGTACCCTTTAACATCCATATAAACCCATAAAAAATATAGATCAAACAAAGGTAAATTTAGGAATTCAATGACTCAACCAAATTCCCCATCTAAATACAATTTATAACCCCTCTTACTAGTCATGGAATTTTTAGTTGGCTCATCCATCAATGTCCTTAGAGTTGTACATGATCTACCAAGGAATCTAGAGAAATATATATTTCTCTTTACCCCATTGGTAAAGTAACAATTGATGAAAATATAAAATCCTTTAAGGCATCTTTGAGGATTATTAATGTGACCCATGAAGATGTGGATTTTTGTCTCTTTCCCTTTATATTCTGAGATGTGACTTATTATTGGTTCCTCAACTTGTCAAAATATGTCATCATAGAATGGGGTTAATTTAATGACACATTTATTGCCCAATTTGGTAGGGTAGTAAGATTGAGAGTTGTGTACCAATAGTTGAATACCATCAAAAGGGACATAAAGAAATTAATCAAAATATTCAATGCAATATTCCAAAAGATGTATACCCTAACATCTCCACCATATAAATTGACAAATGATTTGGATTTAAAAATACACAAGAATTCATTAGACCCAATGATAACTATCTTCCTAAGAAGAGCCTTGAATATTGATATGTTGCCTTTAGCCTATGCTTAGGCCATCCATATCAATGAGCAAATGCACCTATAGGGACATCCTACCTTTGTTATACCCAATCATGACCCAATGATGCCTTATATAAATGTCATACCCAACATGAATCAGAACATGCCTACATTAAACCAATTTATAGTAATGAACCAATTGCCTTTGAGCCATGTTACACCCAACCAACAACTAGGATTTTTTAACCAAGTAAATGCTAAAGCACATACCTAGAACAATATCGATCAGTAAATAAAACCAATGTTCAAAATATGACCTATAACAAGAGTTTAGATCCTCTAAAGGGGGAATTAAATTCAATACAAAGAACCATCCAAAAACTCGCTATTGATTTATTGGATCTCAATAAACAAATGGGAAATATTGGTGAGAGTTCCAACACAAATTAAAATTTACATAGGTATAATAGACCCTTCAATAGGGATAAAAATAATAGTGATCCCCCTTGAACAAGCTTCCTAAGATCAACATTTTTGAGTTAGCCTTGCCTAACTAGTGCCAAGTGCACAATACAACAAGACATGGAGAACTAGACTATGTTAAGTTTTGCCATGCATTTAAATCCATTTAAAGCCAAATGGAGGGATTCAAGGGGAACCCCATTGATAAGATTAATTCTAAAGGCTCTAAAAAACTAATGATTCCTCAAGAGCATAAAAATAGTCCTCATACTTGAGACCTATGACTTTCCCAACCAAAACAAAAATGATGCTGAAGATAATGTTCAATAAGTGCATGCTTTCAAATAATACCGAGGAGAAAATATGCCTTGAGAAGTAAAGGTTATAACCCACCTCTGAAAACTTCCACCCCACATAATAATCCAAATACACCTCCTAATGGTAGGATAGACAATAATCCTCCACCCCTTAAAGGTAAGGAGAGTCAGCCAACAATCAAAGCTCCCTACACAACATCAAAAAGTGGATACAATATAGTGTAAGATATGAATAAGATAAAAGGAAACATAACATTGCATAAACTTAATCAAAGCATTGAATTAAAATAATATCTCCATCAAAGTTAAATAGTCTCATGAAAATGTGGTAATGTATAAAAATAAGCATGAAGTTCTATCATTTTTATTGATTGTAAGGATCTTTGGTAAAAATATTCATAATTATTTGCATGATTATGGTGATTTGGCTAACATTATGACGTAAAGAATGTATGAAAAATTGGGTTTAAACCCAATTAAATTAGAAAAGGTAGTAGTGAAATGGGATAAATGAAGAGTGAAAGTGGTGGGAGAATTATTGAACCCCCACATGCAGCTCACCCATGAGCCCCATATTTAGTAGTTAATCAACATTCAAGTCATTGACATACCTAAAGATTATAAATTTTTTTTAAGTAATGATTGGACTAAATCCTTGAATGGATATATGTCTACTAATTTTTCTCATATGTGGCTACCTTGGCATAGGATCCCCAATCAAATCAAAATTAACTAGGAACCCAAAATGAAATACACAATCATAGAATATAATGCCAAGAATGAAAAGGTAAATTACCAATCCTTTGAATTGGGTGTTTACACTATGGAAACCACTAATTTTATTGTAGATAATAAGGTTAAAGAAAAAATAAAATTTCCCTGGACACTACACTTTGATGGTGCAAGAGCTAAACAAGGTTTTGGTGTTGGAATTGTTCTAACAAATCCCAAAGGAAAATAATATCTAGCTTCTTATAGATTAGAATTCACTTGTACTAATAATTTAGAAAAATATGAAGCTATTATTTTAGGTATTCAATGTGAAATCAAACATAAGGTAAAATAATTTTTAGTCTATGGTGATTTAGAATTAGTTGTTAACCAAATTAGGAGTAGATATCAGTGTAAGATTTATTGTCTAAAAAAGTATAAATACAGAGCTTGGGATTTAATTGAGTATTTTGATTCATTCAATATTGTTTCCTTGCCTAGGGAATAAAAATAATTAGTAGATGTTCTAGCTTCAATAACAAAAAACCTAGTTCTTCCAGAGCCTTTTAAATTGTAGGAGTTTACTATGGAGATAATTTTATGCCCCTCTATGCCAGACAATATCAATCACTTCCAAGTTTTTGATGATGACAAATAGATAATTGACTTCATTTTTAGTGCTAACATATTATAGTCCTAGATTATTGATGAAAATGATGAAATTTTTGTACAAAACTCAAAGGATAATGGGATTGGAGTGATCCAACTCAAAGAGAGCCAAATCCCTAAAGGCATGATATCCTTAGAAAGTATGTTTGACTAGGATAAATAAAGAACTGAATCTAAACAACCCAAGGTGAGTAGAAAATACTAAAAGTCAATTTAGGAAGTCCTAATAATGAGGAAAATGTTAACATTGGTTTAGTTTACACTGATGAAGAGATAAAAGAAGTTGTCCTTTTAACCAAATTCAAAGATGTCATTACCTAGTCATATGATGATCTTAAGATATTTGATACCAGTGTGATTACTCACACTATCCCCTTGAAAGAGGCTTGTAAACCCTTTAGGCAAAGATAGAGGCCATTGAATCCATTGTTGGAACCAATAATTTACAAAGAAGTGAAGAAATTACTAGATGTAAGTATAATCTTACCCATACAACACTTGACATGGGTTGTCAATCTTGTGCCTGTCTAAAATAAAAATGGATAAATTAGACTCTGTGTCAATTTTATAAATTTGAATAGATTCTAAGAGAAGGATAATTATCCCTTGCCATATTTGGATGAGGTCATTCAGTTGGTGAGTGGGTTTGGAATGATGTCATTTATTGATATTTTTTTGCTACAACTAAGTCTTAGTGAATAAGAGAGATAAAATGAAAACTACCTTCACCACAAAGTGGGAAACATTAACCTACAAATAAATGCCATTTGGATTGATCAATGTAGAATCAAATTTCCAATGAGCAATGGACCATGCATTCCATGGATTAATAGACAAGTGCATCATTATTTACATGGTCATTAAACAATTTTCTTTAAAAATAGAGGTGATCACATAATGCATTTAGAACAAGTGCAGAAGGTATGGAATTTATTTAAAACCCCAAAAAAGTATCTTCTATGTAAATTAAGGTGTACTTATAAGACATGTAATCACCCAAGAAGGTATGACTATTGACCCTGATAGGATAAATTCAATTTCAAAGGTACAAGTCCCTAATAGTAAAAAAGAGTTGAAATACTTGTTTGGCAAGATTAATTTTTTAATAAACTTTATCTCTAGTTTTGTAGAGATTGTAAGACCACTCAACATGATGATGAATAAAGACACAAAGATATAATGGACTGTTAAAGCAAAAAATGCTTTTCAAGACATTAAGGGTGCTATTATTCAAGCTATTATTTTAATAAGTCCTAATTTTAGTAATGAATTTTTTCGATACACTTTTACTTATGATCACACTATTGCCACTATCTTATTGCAGAAAGTGGATGATAAAGATAACCCCATAGCCTTCATAAACACTAATTAAAGAATGTGGAACTTAACTATCATATTTTGGATAAGCAATCTTAAGCACTGGTAAAGGCCATCAATAAGATTAGACACTACAGCTTGAGGAACAAAATACATGCCATTTTGTCTAATCTAGCTACCAAGTTGATGATGGGATAAAATGAACTTGGAGAATGAAGAGGGAAGTGGATGAATAAAATCAAAGAATATGAGTTAGAAATAAAATTTTCTAACTTGGTAGAGGTCAATGTCTAATTCAACTTATTGTAAACACTGATCCACACATTGAGATTTTGTAGGTTAAAGTAGGTCAAGTTCTCAATGGATATTGGTACAAAGATATTATTCACTATTTATTTCATGGAGTGTGTCCTCCACACCTTAAAAGAGAGTAGAAAAGGGCCCTCAGGCTAAGATCATCTCATTTTATGATCAAAAGAGGAGTCATTTATAGAAAAAATTATGAGGGGATCTATCTAAGATGTGTTTTTAGAGTTGAATCCATGGAAATAATGAACAATTTCCATGACAAAATGGGAAATGGTCACTCTTTAGGGCATACCATAGCACATAATATATTGAGGCCAAGATACTATTGGCCAACCATATTCAAAGATGCCCATGCTCATGTGTGAACATGTCATCAATGTCAAGTATTTGATAGATACATGAAAAAGCCAACCATGCCTTTTCAACTAGTAATTGATGTGAATCCATTTGAATAATGGGGCCTCAAATTTTTAGGAGTGATTAATCCTAACTCCTCAAACATAAATTTGTACTCACTGCCATAGATTATTACACTAGGTGGACTGAAGTAGTAGCTACCAAGAATAGTAGAGTGATTGACATCATCACATTCTTAAAAGAAAATATTATCACTCAATTTGGGATGAGCCTATCTTTAGTATGTGATAATGGCCTAGCCTTTACATCAACTAAATTGATCGAATGGGTATATGATAATCAGATAATCAACATGTGTGCTTCAAACTACTACCCTTAGGGTAATGGAATTGTAGAGTCCACTAATAAAAACTTGATGAATGCCATCAATAAGTCTATAAAAAATAAACCTAGAGAATGGTAGTCCATATTAAAGTATGCTTTATGGGTAGATAGAATGAGATACAAACAAGTGCTCAAGGCATCCTCATTCTTACTAGTCTATGGGAAACAACCTATTTTTTCTATCATGTTGAAGCTACCCACCTATGAGTTTATGGCTGAATATATGGAAGATGAAAAATGAGTACAATCCAAAATACTGAACATCATCCAAATGGAAGATGTTAGAGATGAAGCATTGAATAATTTTAGTAAGCAACATGATGTTGTAAAGAGATGGTTTGATAAATCATCCAAAGTTACAACATTATACATGTCAGACTTAGTCCTACTATGCGACAAGGCCCATGAGAAGAAAGGACAATAAGACAAGTTCAATCCTCACTAGATTAGACCATATCAAGTGGCATAAATACTGGGTGAAAATAAATTTAGGCTCAAAGATCTACAAGGGAATCATTTATCCTTACTAGTCAATGGGTAGTACATGAAACATTATTTCTTTATTTTTCTATCCCAAACTCCAAATAGATAGTAATATTTTTTAGAGTTAGATTAGGTAGGATTAGAGTATATTTCTTTAATTCTTTACTTTCTCACTTTCTTGATTTGCTTTCCTGTTGTGTTCTTTCTTTCTTTTCATTTTCTCTTTGTTTTCTATTATGTGTTGTAGCTTAGTAATAAGTCCTTGGGACAAGAATTCATTGGCTCAATTTGTGTTAATTTTATTTTGAAAACAAAATATAAGGGATTGATAGTTTTAAACATTAGTCATCCAAAGTTTGGAAACGTCTAGCAATGTTTTAATCTAGAAATTCTATTTGGGGTTAATTAAAAGTTAGTTTTCTCATGACAATCCTAGGTCATTTTAAGGCTATAATATAGTTCATATGACTGAACATTTTCTTGAACTAAAGTTTGAATCTGTATGGACTATCATATTGTCACTTAAATTTTCCAAATAAATTGCCAATGTATAACTTGATATCTAAAAGTGAATTACATCTAAAATATGTCTTTTCAAAACCTTACACCTAGCTAATTTTGGTTCCTAATTATAGTTCACAAACATTCTAGTTTATGAATGCAAGAATAAAAAGAAAATAAAAATGATACACTAATGAATTGAAATCATAAACTACCTTCATATTCCACCAATTGTGATTTAGGAAATCTCTACCAGGGCTATGGATGCCTAGCTAATAGTAGAGAAAGGCCTAGAGTGGAAATAAAGGTATCTCTATTAGGGTTATGGACATCTGGCTAGTAAAAAATCAATGCTCAAGCCATGCTTAGTGATGCCTAACTAATAGTAGAGAAAGGCCTAGATTGGAGATAAAGGTATCTCTATTAGGGTTATGGACATCTGGCTAATAACAAAGCAATGCTCAAGCCATCCCTAACTAAGCAAAGAATTATTATATAACACTAAAAAATGCTTAAGTCACTTCATGTTTGAGGTCATAAAGCTTGAAATTTATCATTTATAAACCCAATGGAAATGGTTAATGAACCTCAAAGAACACACATAATATGATTGTCTACAAGGTTTAAACTCTATTTCTATCTTGTGGGGTTTTCTTAGTTCTAAAAATCAATTTTGATATTGACTGAAGATCACAATGAGGCAACTAATTTTTTGATTCATCTTTGAAAAAAAGATTTGGATTATAAATTTTTTCAATTTTTCCCTAAAAATGTCACCATTAATAACCCCCTATTCCAATAATGGAGACCCTCCTTTCTTTAATTTTTAAAATACCCAAGATGCCTAACATGGTAAAACATTTGACTGCATATGGATTTGATCTAATTTACCATTACTTGAGCTTCTATAGTTTTTGGTTAATTATTAATTTTTGTAATATAGATTAGTACTTAAAAATACTCAAATTATTATAAAGTCTTCTTCAAGATTATTTATCAATGGATTATTAACCATGGATGATTCGATGGCCTACAAATAGGCTTTCACTAAAGGAATGTGACCTAGATCTCTAATCAGCATGAATGCAAAAAAATTCATTGGATTTTACTTGAACTAATATTATGTTATGTTTAAATCATTTGGTTTTGAATTTATGCATTTAAACTTATTTAAAATTTACTTATGATAGGCAATGATTTCTTTGAAAAACTAACTTAGTCTCTTGTTTGACCTCATAGGACGTCAAATTAAAGCTATGTAATGATGCCTCACAAGATTTCAATTTTTAGGATATGAATTAAAAGGGATAGATTTACACCTCACTATAACTTATAATGCCTTAAATATTCATCACACCCCATGTAAGACACCTAAAAAAAATCTATCAATTTTATGAGCTACGTGGCATCATATAAAGAGCTCACAAAGTAGATAGCCATTGGAAATAAAATCCTAGGGCTATGTGTCATAATCTTATCCCCCATGAGTAATCCAAATCAATCTAATCTACCATGCATTCCCCATGTGTCCCACTATAATCTAGAATCTCATGAGACATTGATGTGTGTCTCAAGCATGACCAACTAAACTTGAGTGACCTTCCAAAGTAACACATGTTCCCTTCAAATTCATGTGAGATAGATGCATGTCCACACCACATTTCATCCATCTAAATCTCATAATATCTTGTAAGGTAGACATTAAGGAACACTTGAGCCATCTGATCAAGGCTCAATGGTATACAACTACCTAAGGATTCTTCCAAGAATGACACTTGGAAAAATAATGAACAAAATACCATGAGAATGATATGTGTCCACTTTAGGCTTGTGTGATAATGCCACATGTGATTTTTATGAATTTGCATTCTAAGATCCACTAAATCACCTTTAAAAAGGATGTGTGTCTCCATCCAAGCCACATGATTAGTGCCAAGTTACTGATAGTTGTCCAAAAGCCTTCAAAAGGTGACACCTAGCAAAGCAAAGTCATGATTACCCATGAGAGATCCACCTTAAGAATAAAATATATGATTACCTACAAGAGTGACATATGGTACTCCCATGACCAATCAAAACTAAAAGGCACCACTTGAGAGCTCATCATGAATTGAAATATGCCATGTGGTATGATATGAATGAGTCATAAAACTAAAATATATTTGAAGAGCCCATAAGGAAATCAAAATATGCCACATGTATAGACTTTAAGTTGATTAAGCATCTTGGTCATATTTATTCCCCATGAATATCTAGCTAGATCAGAGGTGGTAGCCACATGTCAAATAGTGGTAATATTTAGTTTTAAAACTAAAATTAACAATAAATCAAAGGTGAATTAAAGCTAAATTTTAACTTTGGTGTAATTAATTGCTAAAATCAATAGCTTTAAGATGTTTCAAACATACGCAAAGTTGACAAGCTCATCATTAATATTGTATGAACTAAAATCACCATCAGCTTTGCATTAATCAAAGCAATATTTCAAAAGGCTACTTAATAAAACTATTAATATTTTTATTTTGAGTTATATGCATTTATTCTCTCTATTGTCTATGCTCTCCCAAGTTAATACAACTCAAGCTATTTACAGACTGCACTTCAAACTACCATAATGAAGCTTGATAGTTATAGGAGGATACCAAAAATATGTTCATTGCTTCTAAGAACATTAAAAGAGATGGAACAAGCAAGTCCCTCCACTCCAGGTAATAGCATTTCCTTTGGTAATGAGGAATTCCTATTCTAATATGGCACTTTAGTTATTTTTAAAGACATGAAATTCATCCTTAAGGCCATTGCATTTGGTGACATACATTACAATAGCAACTAATTTATTGTAGGGATAACTAAGGCTATTAAGGAGGATGATATAATGCCTCATATAATTGAGTTATCTTCAAACATCCTTACCATCAATTTTACTAGTCTCCACAAGGCTGTAGCCAAACAAAGGTCATGCCATGCACTAACCTAGTTTATGGGATTTTTGGGAAGTCAATATGTGAGGATAGACTACTCAAATTAATGTCTCAAGGGTTACCTATCACCTTCATGGTAGGACCTAGATTTTATATGTACTATGACCTCCCTTTTCCATAAATTAAATATAACTAGTCCTTTATTGACAATTGGTACGAGGTGCACTCCCCAGAGAAGGTCTTGGCTTCATGGGTGATTGACCCAACTAGAATTGATCTCATGGATGACTAAGAGAACCTACCTATATAGTAATTTAGGAAGGGAGTCAAGATCTACCTCACTCTCCTCAATATAATATGTGGTAATTCATATATCAGCTATGTGGACATAAGGACTCTTCCACTGCTACAAATAATCTTAGAAGATCAACATAGTCCCCCACTTGGGGAGATCATTAGAAATAATTTAGTATATGATATGAATGACACTTGTATAATGGTACCCCATTATTCATTATGAGCTACTTGTTGGATGTCAACTATGTAACTGCTCAACTGGGCCAACATTCATGGTCTCTCAAGTGACAAAAGGTTGTGCCCTAGCTTTTCTTAGTATTAACTTATATCAAGGTAATTATAAAATAATTCTACCTGGTAGTGTATAAGTTAATTAATGACTATTAAATGTAGATTTTCCCCCTAAAGTTTAGGTAGACCTTGAAAGACATGGGTATCTACTAGTTGTACCTAGATTGCATAGTCATTAGAATAGAGGGAGTGATGGAGCATCCTCTTAGATTATCAAGGTATGTGCCAATGAAGTTGGCTAAGGAAGATATGGCCTATCAAATTTTGCATTGAGTTTATGGCGTCTTCAAAAACAAGAAGAATATAGTCCCCCATAAATTTCCATATAAATTGAGGACCAGAATTACAAAATGGCATGATGTTATCATGGTTGTGAGGCACAGGGATTTTTTTCTATTACCTAAGGATGACTTTAAACCTTGGGACCCTAACAATGTCATTACCAAACATATTTTCAAATTCAAGAATGTTATAAAAATGGAGTATAAATGTCAATAATAGGTTCATGAATGGATATATATATATGCTATGAATGATGAGGTGGTGCTTAATAATGTTGTAAGGAAGAACATTGAGCTAAAGATGAGACTAGATAGAGAAAATAAGGAAGATATTGTTAGGTCTTAGTCACTACCAACCCATGGAAGCATATTTTATGTAGATTATGAGGAGATATAGGAAGTGGAAGAAGAAGATAATGTTCCTCTTGTTAGGAATGGGCCATGCAAACCTCCATTGTTTGCCACTTCAAGTTGTCACATCTTGCTTCTAAGCTTTGATAAAGGAGGATCTAATAACCAACTTGGCCCCTCCCAAGTGCCCACATTGATCTCTATAGATACAATGGGAACTCCTATCCAAAGCTTAGATCAACTTGACCCCACTACCATTGACCTTAGGGAGTTGTAACAAGGAATTAAACTCTCTATGGAAGAAGTACAAGAACTAGTTGGTAGGAGCATTGAAAAGGTATACAAAAGGAAAAAGGATCCCAAGACCATTATGAGAGGGGAAATAAATCCTCCACTATCATCTTAAGTGGTTGCAAGCACACCATAGACTCCCACTCTAATAACTTTCCCATTGCATTCTTTCCCAATTGTAACTACTACTTTAGATTTTGCTTCTACATTTACTCCTACCATTGATTTCCCATTACCTTCAATGTTATCAATTTCTCCAACTACCACTACCCAATCCTCAATGGATACTAGCATGATCCAAACTAGTACTTCCTTTAGATTCACCTTCCCCTAATTTATTGATCATGCCATTACAAACATTGATTTTTCCTAGGTAGCCACAACATGTGCCTCAATTTATATTGGTTCCCCTACACCTATAAGGACATTAAATCCCATTTAAAATTCATTCACCCTTTAAAATCCACTCAATATTACTATAGTTATGAAGGTGAGTGTGCCTTCAAAGTTACCTTCATTCATTCTTGACATGGGCCCTGCAAGATATTTATTTGACAAACTTGGGAAAATATACCCAATGAGCTTGCACATTCCTACTACATCCCTAGCCTCTACCTCTACCCAAGCACCTTAAATAAAGCTAACACCTAATACTACCCCAAACTAGGTCAGAGATATCACATAGTTAGCCAGACAAGAGAGGCTTAAGGTAGTCCTCTTTTCACCTCAAATTAGGATGAGGTTTGATGCTACCATAGGCATTATGAAGAAGGTGGTGAGAAGACAAGTTGATCAACCATAATCCAACTTAGTGGTGGCCAATGAAAGTAAAGAGTCCTTTTTCACTTTGATAAGGAAGAGAAAGGCTAGCCCTAGAGAGGTTGATGAATATGCATAAGACCCTGTGTCCATATTCTAAGCCCAAATGGAGTCCACAATAGCCTTGATGAAGGGGATGTAGCAAGAGTTGAAAAGATTGAAAGAATGAGCACTACTTATAGTGATAGAAGGCACTACAATTCAAATAATAAATGTTGTTATCAATGTCTTAAAATTTTACAAAGTCATGAAGATAAGACAAGAATATGGGCCCCTATAATTTAATATGGTCATCAAATTTGACCGAAAACTTACACTTTATGATGCCAAGTTGGAAAACTTGGCTAGAGTTTCAAGGAGTAATAAGTTCCTAGACCTCAAGGTTTTACCACTTGAGGATATCATTCCTACACAAACCATCCTAATTAATAGGAGAAGGATATTGAATAGGTGGTTGGATTAGGTTAAGGATGAAACTCCTTTTTTGGAGAAGATTAAATTCAAGATTTCCATTTTATTTAAGGATGTCATGGTCACTAGGGTGATGAAAAATAATGACACCTTCATGGATGATCAAGAATTCAAGGCTAAAATGAATATATTTGTTGCTAAATTCTATTAGGGCATTGTCAAGGCCAAGATAACTACTAAGGTAATGGACATTGTGGCTTTCACCAATCAAAGGCTAGAAAGAGTAGAGGCCATTGAAGAAACACTAAGGCCAATACTCATAGAGCTTGGTAGGCTCATTCAAGAGACACCTGACTTGTTTTAACCAATGATCCTAGACTTTGGCCAAATAAACCAAGATTAGTTATCCTATGTAGAGGTCTAGATGAAGGAAGAGGTAGAAAAGAAATAGAGGAAACATCAATAAACATCTCAACAACCTCCTTCAAGACTATGAGGAATATTTGGGTTCATTTTGTAAGTTTAAATTTAGAATATTTGCATTGTAATATGTGGCATTCTGGCCACCTTTTGATGGGCCCACTTGAACTTGTTTAGGCAAATTTTAAGCCTATATATATGGGTAACCTCCCTCATTGTAATTAGGAATAGTTATTATAATAATTAATGCAAAAGAGCCAAGAATTTGAGAGTTGGTCTGAAGTGCTTTATTGTGTGTGTTCTATGATTTTTATTTCTCACAATTCTAGAAGATTAATGGTTTCCTTTCTACTTACTAATCTAGTAACTATATAGATACATGCATCTATAATAATATGACATTGAGATGAAAACTACAAAATTGGTAAGGTGTCAAGATTTGATTCAATTAATACTAATACTAATCCCAAGCTAAATGTCATGCAGGTTGAATAAAAAAGTTTTTAGTCTAATGATTAGTATGATCCAATTTTCCATCTACTGATCAATGGAACTTATCTTGTAGGGTTAACTAGGTAACAAATAAGAGTAATAATACTTAAGGTATCCCATTTATTGATTAAAGATGGAGTGTTGTATTAAAAAAACTTTGAAGGCATTTACTTGAGGTGTGTATCCAAAGAAGAAGCAAATGAGATCATGAACACTTTTAATGAGAAGTTGGGAAGTATACATCCATTTGGAAGGACAAAAACTCAAAAAATACTTAGAGATGGTTAATATTGGCCCATAGTCTTCAAGGATGCCCATAAATATGTAAGGTAATGTCATTCCTATCAAGTATACAACACAAAAGAGCCTAAGGAAACCATTCCACTTTAGCCATTTATGGTAGATAAACCTTTTACTTAGTGGGGAATAGATTTCATGGGGGTAATCAACCCTAATTCATCATAAGGTCACAAATATGTTCTAAGTTCTACTGAATACTAAAATAGATGGACTAAGGTAGTGGCCACTAAACAATGTAGAACTAAAGAAGTGATCAGTTTTTAGAAGAAAACATATGCATTAGATTTAAAACTCTAGTGTCTCTAGTATGTGACAACGGATCTACTTTCATATTCATTGAAATGATAGAATGGGCATATGATAATAGTATCATTATCAAGTTCTCATCCAACCATTATCCTCAAGGTAATGGTGTATCAAAATCAACCAATATGAACTTAATGAAAGCCATAAAGAATTTTGTAGCAGACAAACCTAAAACATGGTACAAGCTTATCAAATATGCCCTATGGGTAGATAGAAAAAGGGTCAAACAGGCTCTCAAGGCATCACCCTTATTTTTTGTGTATGGCCAAGAGCCCATATTACCCATCACCCTTCTTGTTTGATTATGTATCTAGTATTTTACCATGTTTTTTTTATTAATGATTATTATCTTATGAATTTTATTGTTTATTATTATTTAATTGACTTAAAGGATTTGATAATTATTATATTATTTTATTGAATTTGTTGTTTAATGTGGGTCAACTCAAGATTTTGGTTGATTATTAGTATTTTATTCATTTTGATTTTGGATTTATTTTATTTTCATGGTTGACTTACGCTTGAATTTTTTTGGACTTCACCCCTTTTTGGAGTTTTGTGTGACTAGGCTAAGTTAAAATCATGGAGGGACCATGTAGGTCATGAAGAAGGAAGGGAATGGCACATTTTTGGGAGGCCATGGTGGGGAAGAGGAGAAGAAGAAGATAACTAAGTAGGAAAAATGGGATTATTCCCTCTATGGGAGTCTTCCAAACCTGCAAGTAAGTGATTTTTGTAAAGAAGGGAAGGGGATAGAAATTATGTAAGTTGTTTTAAATTGTTAGGAGTTGTAGATGGACATTTCAGGTCCATGATGAAGTCTCACAAATTCATGATGGACTTGTAAAATTATTTAAACTATTATTATTCCATTTTGAAGCATGGGGTTTCAATATTGAACTTGTTATTTAGTTAATTCAGACCAGGGCTTTTTTGAAATTGTAATTAATGAAACTTAGGATGTGTGTGTGTGTGTGTGTGTGTGTGTGTGTGTGTGTGTGTGTGTGTGTGTGTGTGTGTGTGTGTGTGTGTGTGTGTGTGTGTGTGTGTGTGTGTGTGTGCATTAATTTGTGGATTATGGGATTATGTGAAAATGCATATATAAATGGAATTACTCTTGTGGGGTTTTGATCTTGGTTCATGAAGACCATTGAATACCTCTTTCTTGTACTCCAATATGGGTAATGTGATGTTGTATAGTTGTTCATAAGTTTTATTTAGACTATAGTAGTTTGCCTAGCTGTATTATCCCTTTTTAAAAAATGTGATGTTTGTGGGATGCAATTAAGATTATCACCCTCTTTACCTATAGGGTAAGTCATGATTTGGTAGATCATTGACCTATTAGCACCCCCATCTTGCCTCATTGGGAAGCTTTTAGGTTGTGATTGAATTAGATAGGTTGATTTCAAGGGCATAACATATTTATATAATCCTTTCAATTGTTATTAGGTTGATTAATGACTTTATGACTTGATTTGCAGGTTATTAAACTTGAGATTTTTGGTTTTATATTGGGTACAACCACCCACATGCTCAAATATGAGTATCCAATTCTTGTTGATAGTTGTATATAATTTTTTTAATGCATGGGCTATGTTTTCTTCTATATAACCATTTTAATTCAGATTAGGGATTTTGGTTTATGCCTCCTTTATATAATGAGGTTGTATTATTATTTATTTTTTTATTTTGACTAAGTATTTGAAGGAATTAAATATGGGTTGTTCATGGTTATTTATAAACATAACCAAGTCTTATTTTTATCAGTGAAGGATATGTACTTCTACTCTTGACTCAAATGATCCAATTTGGTTATTATGGATCAAATCTAGTGGATTGAATTATTTTACATCTAGGTAAGCCTCTTGGGATGAGAAATAGACTTGGCTATACCTTTTAGTCTTACTAAATGGATATGATAGATCATGATTTACTATGTAAATCATCTCCTATAAATATTTATGGATGCCTTGGGTATTGTTTAGGATGAAAGGTTTGTTTGGGTGATATGGTTTTTATGTTGCCTACATTAGTTTTCTTTGTCTTTTGTTGACCATTTTTATAAGTTTTATTAGTGGCTCATTATATTTTTCATACCTCTTACCTCACTTGAGTACACAATTACTAAAACCTTCCACTTAGCTGATGGTTGGGGTGGTAAGGGCCACCAATGGTTGGGATCACAAGGTTTGTTTTGAGGAGTGTTATCCCTATCATGTTCATCCTCTTCCTGTAATGCACTTGGAATTGCATGTAATGGAATGTTTTTCAGCTATATCTATTGGTATATGATTTTTATTGGTGTGTTGTATCATTCCATTACTATTCATCTTATGTACCAGTTCTATTTCCTTGCATTATATAGTCATATAATATTTATTATATTGGAAAACAATAATATTGTATATGATGTTTTTATTGGTGGAATTATTGATGATGGTGTCTTGGTTTACACACACACACACACACATATAGCTATAATTATTTTTCTTGATATGTACATGTGTTGGATTCTACTTCCTACATTGCAATAATAGTTGTGACTCTGATTATAGTATGTTATGCTTTGATCATAATATGCTATTGTATACTCATTTGGATCACATAGTGATATATTTATGGTTAAAAATTATGCATGAAGTGGTATAATGTTCTATTTAAACTAGCAACTATAACTAAAACTTTCAGTTAATTTTCTACACTTTTGCATACCCCTGTTATGGTGATAAAGAGGTATATTCAGTGTTTAATTGGTTGTTCTAGTTTTTGGTTTATGCTTCCATTGCCTTCAACAATAATTCTTGTTGTGCTAAACTTGATTGACATTAACTATGAGTCAAGCTTGTTCTTGGATATTTATGGTTACAGAATCTATTGGTTATAGTATTCAGCTAGAAATTATTATGAACATGATCTATTTTATTATTGAATTTAGAGTTGAATACATTGTGATATAAAAATTCATGGATTGTGTGGTCACCATTCTTTATATGTCGCTAGTATGTAGTGTTTATTTGTGTTGATCATATATATTACTTGGTGTTATTACAATTGTATATTATTTTATATAAGAATCAATCCTTTGATTTATGTCTGATAAGCTTACACATAGGCTATATCACTCTTATTATTAATTTGAATTGAGATGCATGCCTGAGGATATATATATTAACTGGTGACATCCTTGTGTGAGGGGATGTCAATGGATAATAGATGTTACCTCCCTTATCATGTTTTAGATTTAATATTGGATCATTTTGATTATATGACAACTCTAAATTTGTGGCATTGTTACTTGAAAATGTGATATGTGGTATGGTTATAACTTGGGCTAAAACAATCATAGTAGTTATATTATGCAACCAATTATCTTAATGATAAAAAGCAATGTGTTTTCATTATAGTATTGGCTACATTGATGGTTATGGTTTCACTTTAAATGAGTGTACTTTAATTACTTAAGCAATGAAATAAAGCATGATTAATGTTATTCTTTAATTGGGTTTATATTATATATTATATTTCTATTAATAGGATAATTTAGTGTTATAGACTATTGACAAGATCCAAAAAGTTTATTGTTTAAGTTGTTCATAATTTAGCTCTTGGAAAATGAAATGCCAATTATATTGTATTTGTTTACATTCATTATGTTGCTTAAAACTAAGTGGAGTTTCTAAATTAAAGTTATTTTAGTACAGACAATTTGATGCAAGGACCTAGAGTTGATGATTCATTACAGAATCTCAATTGGTAGCATCATTTTAATTACCTATATTAGCTAGTAATACATTCTAGAGTCAAATTGTTGTTGGACTATAGGTGGATGTGTGCACTTAAAAATTATAATATTATTTTTGGCATTGAATTCTTGGTACACTTAATATTTTGATCATTAAAATAATGAATAATCCCAGAATTGGGATGAGGCCTAAATATGCCATGTAAAATTATAATGCTTACACTATGATTGGTGGTTTAATAGTCCACCTTAGTAATGAGTTATTAAATCATATTTTTTTCTTATTGGTTACTCATGTTAAGGGTTATAATTACTTAAGTGATGAATCTTTCATGGACATATACATATTAATTAAATGGAATGAATGCCTATGTTCTTAAAAATAACATGATATTATAACCAAAGTATATGAAAGCAAGGCTTACTTATGGGATGACATATCTATATCATGAGAAGTAATTTAGTTTTCCTAATGCATCTATATGATTATTCCATAAGATTATCACTTGTATAATGTCATCCACCTTGATCTAAGTGCATTATGACTCATCTAATTTTAATGAGGAATAACTCTCTCATAATAGAGTTCTGTTTCTATATGTGACCTTCGTCAAGTAAGGGAATGGTGGTGCAATGATCCCCAAGGACTTTGGATCATGGTGTGACAATCCAATTAGGGTAACAAAAGGAATGGTCCTTACTTGGGTGAATCCTAAAAGGATTATGGTTACTCTTAAGCTTATGTGATGATGGTTTTAGAAGTGGTCTAGAAATATCCACTTGCTAACCTCCCCATGTGGTAAGACTTTGTCTAAGTAAGCTAGTGAGATGAGTTATTCTATTTGATCATTTTAGATTTATATATTTAAGTGTTACACTTCTATTTTATACTATTTTCATGCTTAGTAGATGGCTAGCAAGATAAACATGGGTATGCTTAATTCCATTTTTGTTATTCTTAACATTATCTATTTGGAATAATAAGGATGTTGGCAGTAATGTTATTGGCTTCTTATGCATGAATGAATTGTTCAATATATTGAAATATCAAACCTTGATCATATGGGTAAGTGAACACTTAGGTAGGGATAATGGTCCCTAGGTAGTCTAATAAAGAAGATGAATGCCTTTGAAAGGTTTAGAGGTTATCAGTATGGATCTTCATACTACTACTCCCTCAAACAATAGGTCATCCTAAGGCAACATACTTATTTATGACATTTCCTAGTGGAAATTATCCCTAGGTAAGGGGCTAAGGTGAACCAACTTGGTTATTAATTATTAGTACTTTATGTATTAATTGTTTAGATGTATTGTGTTACATTAAAGTTGCACATTGGACACTAAATCTCATTTTATTGTGTACTATGAAAGGTAATTCTAATTTTTTGGCGGGTTGTTTCATCTGGTATTAGAGCCTATGATTTAAAGGGTTTGGATGATTTTTGGGCACATTGAACTGATTTTAACATATGCTTAGAAAGGCTAGTTGAGCTTTTGTGTGATTGTGCATACTTTGGTAAAGGTTTATGTTGCATAATATACCTTTAAATGGATAAAATACACATAATATAGATGTGCATATTCTTGTGGAAGCTTATTTTATATCTATCTACATGTGTATGTCTTTGGATGGATAAATAACACTTGTTGGCCATACTACCCTTGCTAAGATTAAATTGGAACATTATATGATTGAGTGCATACAACACCTTAGTTGAAATTATATACTTTGTGTGGACAAATACTTGTCTTATATGCTTGGAAGGCATATGTTATGACCTTTATAAAGGCACTTAGCTTGTTGGGTAAATTAAATGGTGCTTTGTTATGTATTATTGAGGTGCTATAAATTATTACATTTATGGAATTTATGCATGTGAGAAAATTGGTAAATTTCTATAATGAATTTATGATGCTTACCCATAGCCTTGGTTGATTCAACCTTTACTAAATCAAGTTGCATTAGGGAAAATGTCACCTATTAATTGTTGACTTGTATGGGCAAGTCAATAAGAAACTAGTGATAACCGATTCACCCTTAAAATGAGGAAATGAAGTTCAGTATTTATTATTGACTTATATGGACAAGTCGTCAGTAAATTCTTATAACATCATGACCTTAAGAAGATTGAGGGTTAGGCTTAAACCTAGAGGGATAGATAGGGTTAGAGTATCTGATTTACTTGGGTAAATTAGTAAGGCTTGGGATCTTCACTTGTGAAGGAGAATCTTGAGATGAATAAGAGCTTGATCTTGTTTAAACATTTAACCTCTTTTGAGTTAAATGGAGAATCACGTGGTTTCATAACTCCCAAAAGGTTGAAAGTTTATAAGTGTGTGGAATGTTTATTTTAATCATAGGTATGTTTTTGCATCTATGATGTTTATTTGATCAAGGATATGTTTGATTTCATGAGGGTGTTATGATAACCATGGATATGTTTTACATAAATGATGATGTTTAATTCAAATTTAGCTAAGCTATACGTCTATGAGGGTGCCTATTTGGAACTTGGATACATTTTAACACCTATGAGGATGTTGATAGTGACATTGGATATGTCTTATATCCATGAGTATGTTTATTGTGAATTTTGATTGAACCTATTGATTGTGGGAAATTATAATTTATATGGTAGTGCTATAACATTCACCTTGTGACTTCACTAAGTTTAGCCTTTCCCAAAAGTGACATTGTGTCAAATCAAACATCACCATTCAACCTTTGAATTATTAGATTAAGTCAATTAGAATAATAATAATATAAGCTTATTTTTGGAATCATGAGACAATGCCTTGTTGGCCATTGATAACTTGCATGAGTGAGCCATCCAATGATGTTGAGGTATAGTATCTTGGGAGGTCCAAGGGTGTGGCTCAATCCTAGAGGGCTTGGTGGGGTGAGTGTGACTAACTTGAGTGGGCAATTCAAGAAGTTTGAATATCTCTTATTATTATCAAGTAGTGTGAGTCATCTATCCATGACATACAAACATTATTGGTAAATTTTTTAAAACTCATAGAGATAGATTTTATAGGCCTTATTGGAATGAAACCTTCCTTGAAAGAAGGTGATCCTAATCTTGAGATCCCTAAGATTTATCATGATGTACTATATGATGTATATTTGATGTCAATTGGATGGCATCTAGGCATCAGGTGGATCAATGGAAATCATTGACCCTTGTGCTTTACCTACATGTGTGCTTAATTATTGTGATGTGAAATTACCTTAGCATAAATAATCAAAACACCCGAGTCAAGTATACATGAACTATTTCATGTGGTTCCTCCTTTGATTTTAAAATTGTTATGTGTTGTGTAAACCATTATATTTCATTATTTATACTAAATCATGTAAACTGGTATCTTCATTATAATATGTGTATGTAGTCAACCTTGTGGATTTTCACATTTTTTTATTGATATCAACATTGTTGTATGCACACTTTTATGCATGATTGCATATTTTTAACCATGGAATGTGGAAATGATGGTAAATTAATTATGTAAATAAATATTCAATTTATGAAATCAATCATGTGAACCTTACTTTGATTTATGTTTTCAATATTAATGTATGAGTACTTTGTGTACATATCATAGAATAAAATGTGACCTTGTATTGTTAACATATTAGTATGTGGTAATGTGGCTATAACCTATTCATGTGATGTATCTTTCCCCTCTTGAAATTAACTTCTATCGATTAAAATATTCCAAGGTATAATATTTTGTTGTGTGATGCAATCCCACATCACTACTCTAATAATGGGAATTGGTACAAGTATGAGGTTGAGGGTAGAGAAGCACTATATGCATAATGATTTAGACTGGGTATGGGTTAAGAATTAGAGTCTATCATAGGTTGAAAATCTTTTTTTCCTATTTGAACAAAGTAGCCACCTAATTCATTCAGAGTATGTGCCATGAGTATGACAAGTTGGCCATGGAATATTAGTGCATAATGGTCACTTTATGGATTTAGCGTTCCTTTAACCACCTCTTAGAGGTTGTGGTAAAATAAACCCTTTTAAAATTTTATTATTTTAACCTTGTGGAATAATAAATAGTCTTGATATTTGGATATTTATGTAAAAACAATAAGGTGGTACTTGTTGAACTGCATGCACGTGTTGTCCTATAAATGTAAACATGTTATCGTTTAGGTATTATTTTTTTATACCTATTATAGATATTCTATGATGAATATTTTTGTTTTATTTTAAAAGCATAATTGAAATGTATGTTGACTTTATGCTTTGAAAGATTAATATAAATCCCTAATTAGGCGGTGTTAAAAAATCTGGGTACCCACTTGACTCTTGGATAAATCAATGGAAGTTGGGTAATGCCCTCAAATGGATTATTTTAGGATGGTGGGATTGGTATCCCTAGACCATCATCTTAACTCATGTGTGTTAAAGAACATGTTATAAGCCTTTGGGTTGCATGTTATGTCTAAAATGGCTTCTCTGATGTTTATTGTGGTTAGTGCAGGATGCTACACTAACCCATGAATGGTTGATGATGAAATATATTAACCATAATAGTATGGATTAATACCTTTATGAAATTTCATTTTATAACAAATGTTCTTAAGATTATGCATGTGGCATAATTTTTGTAGTGGAAGATTCCACTCCTAATTTGGAAATTTGGTTAAAATCCAGTTGGATTGGATGATTTCAACCATTGACCTCATGTTACAGGTCAGTGTGTGTTGACACAAAGATGAATAATGACCATAGCAAAGATTTTATATTCATACGACTAATTTGATTTAGATAATCAATTTGTAACTTTTTGAACTATGGTTGTATCCCTATTTGGAAGTGTTGATAGCACTCTTATTGGGAAGCATATTAAGGTAAGTGTAAGTTACTATTTTTTGAAACACTTTATTACTATTATATGTAGATAATCACCTTCCTAAATGGTTGGAAAGGTTAATAACAATAGTGTTGTATTGAAATTAACATTTTTTGTCATGAAATTTTGCTGATAAATGAAGGCATATTTGGTTTGGTGAACCTATTTGTAGCTAGTTTTGATGAATTATAATGTAATTGAGGGAATTTTAAGGCATCAAATTTGGAAAAGTTCCCACCAAGTTGGGATATTTGGTGGAATATTCTATTATAATAATGTTGCATAAGTGATGTACTACCATTTTAGTGTCACAAAGGACACATGAATGAGGAAGGAGACTATTACTTGGCATAATGTAAAAAGGAATGTGGCTATCCTAATGGAATAAAATAGGAATGCCAACTAGATAAGGCTGAGGAATTGCCACCCTTGAATGGGTGGAGATTTTATGAAATAATGATAATTATTTAGTTGGACATTTTTAGACAATATTGTTCTTGACTATTGATAGTCGTTGGGATGAATCCTCTTTAAGGAGGGGAGGATATCATGACCCAACCTTATGGCCCCTTATAGATATTTGATTATAGCTTGTTTTAGCATGTTTTGATAGTAATTGGACTAATAACTATTGATTTTGGTTCCATTTTAGATGTTGAGATGCAAGATATCCTAGGTAGCTTTTGTGATTATGTTGCATCATGATTGATGCTCACATTGGATTCATTTCATCTTGATATATATACTGCTTACACTAGATTCATTTTGTCATGTTATATATGTTGCTTTAGTTTAGTTACATTAGTATATGTTATTGATTTAACATGTTTCATTGAATGTGGATTGACGTTAACTACTCTTACAGTTGTTGATTATGTTTCACAAGGCATGCTTAGGTTGATGGTCATTAGTACTAACTCTAGATCCCTTTACAACTATAGATGACTATGCTTAATTTATTATTTCATGTTTAATGATACATTCTAAATTCATTATTGTTTATTTATATTGGCATCATTTTGGTACTGTTGATGTCTTATTTGGTGGATGTAAGAACTAGGTTGTGAGCTAGGATTGATGGTGGGTTTGGACATATCGAGTATACTCAAGGGGATATTGTGCATTTGAAAGTCACTCCAATAGGTATAACATGTATGATATGTTACTAAGTCACCATTATTATATTTCTATTTTGTTATCAATTTTTATCTTATTGATCTTGCCATATATTTATGTGTTTTGTTATGGTTCCTTGCTTGGAGTTATTCTCATGGTTGGTTTTGTGTGTTGGTCATCCCCCCCATTGGTGTTGTTGATACTTAATTTTAAGTCATATGGAGTGGCTTGTCTTATTAGCTTGTTACACTATTGGGTATGATTAGACTGTATTGGGTCTCTTGGCTTTGGAACACCATTATGGGACTCCCCTTCATGGACTATTGACTACCATGAGATTGACATAATGATTTTTTTAACTATTAGTATTTTAATAAATTTTTTTGTTATTATTTTTTTATATTACTTTAATCATTTGATTTTGGTATGCTTTAACTAGCCATGTTTTTTTATTAATGATTATTACCTTATAAATTTTGTGGTTTACTATTGTTTAATCAACTTAAAGGATTTGATAATTATTATATTATTTTATTGACTTTGTTATTTTTTTGTTTAATGTGGGTCAACTCAAGATTTTGGTTGATTATTATTATATTATTCATTTTTCTTGTGGCATTATTTTATTTTTGGTAGTTGACTTGTGTCTAAATATTTTTGGACTTCCCCCTTTTTGGACCTTAGAAGGACCATGTATGTCACGAAGGAATAAGGGAATGGCACAATTTTGAGAGGCCATAGTGGGATAGAGGAGAAGAAGAAGAGAATGAAGAAGGAAAAAGGGGATACTTCCCTCCACAGTGGCCTTACAAACCTACAAGAAAGTGATTTTTGTAAACAAGGGAAGGGGATAGAAATTTTGTAGGTTATTTTGAGCTAATAAGAGTTGTACATGGACATTGTAGGTCCATTATGAAGTCTCAAAACTTCATAATGGACCTGTAACATTATTTAAACTATTATTACTTTATTTTGAAGCATGGGGTTTCAATATTGAACCTATTATTTGGTTAATTTAGATTAGGGATTTTTCAAAATTATAATTAATGGAACTTAGGATACACACACACACACACATATTAGTTTGTGGATTACGTGAAAAATGCATATGTATATGGAATTAATCTTATGGGGTTTCAAGATCAGTTCAATAAGACCAATGAATACCTCTTGCTTGTACTCAAATATAGGTAATCTAATGTTATATATTTATTCATAAATTTTATTTATCCTATAGTAGTTTGCCTAGATGTATTATCCCATATTCAACATCATGATGTTTTTGGCCTATAATTAAGATTATCACTCTTTTTACCTATAAGGTAAATCATGATTTGGTGGACCATTGACCTATTGGCACCCCCATATTGACTCATTGGGAAGACTGTAGGTTGTGATTGACTCAGCTAGGTCAATTTCAGGGGTGTATCATAGCTATATAACCCTTCAACTATTATTAGGTTGATTAATGACCTTATGAATTGATTTTTAAGTTATTAAACTCAGGTTTTCTAGTTTCAAACTAGGTACATCCACCAACATGCATGAATATGAGTATCCAATTCTTGTTGATGGTTGTATAGACCATTTTGATGTATGGGTTTTGTTTTCTTATATGCAACCATTTTAATTCAAATTAGGGATTTTGGTTTATACTTACTTTCTCTAATGAGGTTGTATTATTATTTTTTTCAAATTTTGATTAAGTATTCAAAAGAATTAAATGCTTGATATACATGGTTATTTATAAACATAACCAAGTCCAATTTTTATTAATGAAGGATATGTACTTCTTCTCTTGACTCAAATGAGTTGATTTGGTTGTTTTCGATTGAATCTAGTGGGTTTAATTATTTTACACCTAGGTAAGCCTCTTGGGATGAGAAATAGACATGGATATATCTTCCTATATTACTAAATGGATATGATAGATCCTGATTTACTATGTAAATAATCTCCTATAAAGATTCATGGATGTGTTAGGTATTGCTTAGGATGACATGTTTGTTTGGGTGATATGGTTTTTCTATTAACTACATTAGTTTATCTTATATTTTATTGATTGCTTTTATATGTTTTATTGGTGGCTCAATATATTTTGCATACCTATTACCTCACTCAAGTACCTAGTTACCAAAACCCTCCACCTAGTTGATGGTTGGGGTGGTAAGGGCCATCGATGGTTGGGCTCATAGGGCTAGTTTTGAGGTATGTTATCCCTAACATGTTCATCTTCTTCCTTTGATACACCTATACTTACATGTAGTAACATGTTTATTGGTATATGATTTTGGCAGGTGTGATGGATTGTTCAATGGATGTTCATCTTATGTACTAGTTCCATTTCATTTCATTATGTAGTCTTGTAACAATTATTATGTTAGAAAATAATAATATTGTATATGATGTTGTTATTGGTGGTATTATTGATGATGGTGGCTTGGTTTTTATATATATCTAACCAAATGTAATTATTTCCCTTGATATGTACATGTGTTGGATTTTATTTATTACATTGAAACAATAGTTGTGACTCTAATTATAGGGTGATATGCTTTGATCATCATATGCTATTGTATAATAATTGGGATCACATAGTGATATATTTATGGTTAGGAATTATGCATGAATTGGTATAATGTTCTATTGGAACTAGTAGTTGTAACTAAAAATTTCAATTAATTTTATACACTTTTGCATACACCTGTTATGGTGAGAAAGATGAGAAAGTTTTTGGTTTATGTTCCCATTGCCTTTAGAAATAATTATTGTTGTGATGGACTTGATTGACATTAACTAAGAATCAAGCTTGTTCTTAGATATTTATGGTTGTAGAATCTATTTGTTATAGTATGCAACAAGAAATGATTACAAACATGATCTATTTTATTATTGACTTTAGAGTTGAATACATTGTGACACAAATTCATGGATTGTGTGGATGCCATGCTTTATATGTGGATGGTATGTAGTGTTTTATTATGTTGATCAGAGCTAGTACTTGGTGTTATTACACTTGTAAATTAATTTATATATGAATCAATGCTTTGATTTATGATCAATAATCTTACACATATGTTATAACACTCTTATTCTTAATTTAAATTGAGATGCATGGAGAAGGATATATATATTAACCATTGACATCCTTGTGTGAGGGGATGTCAATGGATAATAGATGTTACCTCCATTATCATGTTTCATATTTAATATTGGCTCATTTTGATTAGATGAAAACTCTAAATTTATGCCATTATTAATTGAAAACATGATCTTTGGTATGGTTATGACTTGGTCTAAAATAACTATAGTAGTTACACTATGCAACTGGTTATCTTAATCATAAAAAGTAATGTGTTTTTGATATATTATTATCTACCTTGATGGTTGTGTTTTCAATTTAAATGAGCATATTTAAATTGCTTAAGCAATGAAATAGAGCATGCTTAATGTTATTCTTTATTTGGGTCTATATTATTTATTGTGGTTTGTACCAATAGGATAATCTAGTGTTATAGACTATTGATAAGATCTAGAAAGTTTATTATTTTAGCTATTCATAATTCACCTCTTAAAAAATAAAATGATAGTTATATTGTATTTATTTATATTCATTATGTTGTTTATAACTAAATGAAGTTTTTTAAATTAAAATTTATTTAGTACAAGTAATGTGATGCAAGGACCTAAAGTTTATGATTCATTATAGAATCCCAACTAGTAGCATCATTTTAATTGCCTATATGAGTTGGTAATACATTCTAGTGTTAGATGGTTGTTGGACTATAGGTGAATGCATGTGCTCAAAAATTATAAACTTATCTTTGGCATTGAATTCTTGGTACACTTTATATTGTGATCATTAAAATAATGAATAATATGGGAATTGGGATGAGGCACAAATATGTCATGTAAACTTATAATGATTACACTATAATTAATGGTTTAATAGTACACCTTAGTAATGAGTTATTAAATCCTAATTTTTCCTTATTGGTCACTCATATTAAGGGTTAAAATTAATTAAGTGATGCATCTAATTTAGACATATACATATTAATTAAATGACATGAACACCTATGTTCTTAATAATAGCATGATATTGTAATGAAAGGACATGTGAAAAACATTTAGGTGTAAGACCCTTATGACTGACTTATAAGATGGTATATCTATATCATGAGAAGTAATTTAGTTTTCCTAATGCATCTAAATGCTTATTCCATAATATGCTCACTTGTGTGATGTCATCTACCTTGATCTAAGTACATTATGACTCATATGATTTCAATGAGGAACAACTCTCTCATAAAAAAGTTATGTTTTTGTATGTGACCTTCTTCAAGTAAGGGAATAGTGGTGCAATGATCCCTAAGGACTTTATATCATGGTATAGTGATCCAATGGGGGTATCATAAGGACTGCTCCTTGCTTGGGTGAATCCCAAAAAGATCATGGTGACTCTTAATCTTATGAAATGATGGTTTTAGTAGTGGTTTAGAAATATCCACTTGATAACCTCCTCATGTGGTAAGACTTTGCCTAAGCAAGCTATTGAGATGAATTCTTCTATTTGATCCTTTTGGATTTTTATACTTAAGTGTTACACTTATATTTTATTATATTTGTATGATTAGTAGATGGATAGAAAGATAAATGTTGATATGCTTAATTAAACTCTTGTTTATCTTAACATTATCTATTTGGAATAATAGGGATGATGGTAGTAATATTATTATCATCTTATGCATGAATGAATTGTCTAGTCTCTTGAACTCTCAAACCATGATCTATGGGTAACCAGTCACTTTAATAAGGATAACAATCCCTAGGTGGTCTGATAGAGAATACAAATGCCTTTGCAAGGCTAAAAATTTATTAGTATGGATCCACATACTCATACCCCATCGAACAATGTATCATCCTAAGATAACATACTTCTTTATGGCATTTCCTAGTGGTAATTATCCTTAGCTAAGCATCTAAGGTGAACAAACCTAGTTATTGGTTATTAGTAATTTATGTATTGATTGTTTAGATGAATTATGCTACATTAAATTTATACAATGGGCCCTAAATGCTATTTCATTGTGTAATCTTAAAGGCAACTCCAAATTTTTTCTTGGGGGGGGGGGGTTATTGCATCTAGGTGTCCATAGCCTTGATAAAGATACCTTATTCCATTCTAAGTATTTATCTATTGTAATAAAAATGTACATGCCTCGGTTGAGATTACTTGAATCACCCTTCTTCCATGATTTTTTTTAATTTTCTTGAAATAAGGGTTGGGAACCACCATTGGCTAGGTGTATAAACTTAATTTCAAATTAGATATTTCACTTATATTTATAAATGTTTATTAGCTCTCAATTTTTTTAAATCATGTAAATGTAGATCTTTAAAAGTGATAATTTTTTTTTTAAATTTTCATGAAAATATCAAATAAACTTCCAATAATCTTAGAAAACTATTCAACCCAGATACAAATTTCTATTTAGTCATGATACATACCTTAATTCAAAGATCCAAATGCATCATGAGCATGCCCATGAATAACTTTGGGCGTGATTAATAATTTTATAGACTATAGTTTTGAAATGTGTACACAAGTGGTCTGAATGAAATTATTTACTAACCTAAGAAAACAAGAAATTTAATCTAAGAAATCAATAAATTTAATCTATGAAAGCAAGACACATAATCTAGGAAAGCAGGAAATATAATCTAGGAAAGAAATAAATCTAATCTACTCATAATAATAATCAAATATGAAACATTATAAGATGATCTTAGTTAGATAATCCATGAAAGAATGCTTAAAAAAACTATCCATTCAATGGAAAAGTCAAATCACTACCTTGGAGATCTTGCAAATGAAAATCATTATTACCTAAAATTTTAGAGATCTGGTGTGGTGTAATCCATAATGGAGTGAAATTATCATGTTTTACTTTATTTTCATGTGTTTTATCCCACATAAGGACTAAAATTAAAATCCATAAAACATTGATCTTCGATCTTTTATTGAACCACCTCTTGACAATATCCTAATGCTTACTTAAATTATGTAAATCTTTTGTTTATTTGTCTTCCATTTAAACTATGTATTATAGCCTAACCCTAATTTTATCATCCTCTTCCATGTAATATTTCATAAAATTATATGTTAGTAACTTTATATTAATGGGGAAGATGGGTTATTATCCATACACTAAAAAAATTGTGAAGTTTTTAGAGCCTAATTATGTCTAGTTTCATCTTCCCTAATGTGTATTTCAGCAACAAGTGTCATTCTCTTGGTTTATCTTCTAATAATTTATTTATGGAATTAATAAAATTATTATTGTTAGGTTTAAAAAATACATTTAATTTAAGATAATAATTTAAGGAAAGCCTAATAGTAATTTTGTTATTATAAGCCCATTTTGTAGATTGAAATGCAGGACCATTATCACATAATAAGGATACTAGTGTTCTAAACCTATTCAAAATGTTTTCCTCAAGGAATTTTATTACATCTTGTGCTATAGAATTATTTTTAAAATAGCATAGGTCTATATTATGTAGTAGTCTATAGATTTTAATATGAAATGTGTGTCTAGGTGATGAATTGAGATTAATAATTACTATAAAATCAAGACCCCATTGTGTAAAATGGCACCCTTTAATCATATGATGTATCAACATGGAAGCATGGATTTATCTCTTCCCAAATACTTGAAATTAGTGGAAATTTATTACATGAATGTATATATACTTAAAAATGGTAGGCTAGTAGTATCCTATCCTTAAAATCTTATGTGTTATAACATTCCCTAAAGGATGTCCATTGCCTATTTTTTGGTAAAAATTATCAAGGATGTTTGTAGCTTATTCCTTGGAAACACATCTAAAATAAATATCTTCAAAATATTTTTGATAAATCACCTCTTTATTGATCATATAGTATTGAGCCTCAGTGATTGTATTTTTTTGTCTATTTAATTTAGGAGGGCATGTTCCTTTAAGTAATTAGTGAATGATATGGGTATATAAGTTTCCTCCAGCTACCTGAGACTAGTTAATTTTTTCAATTGAGATGCATGGGTCAATCTATGCCATCAAATAAATAATACCTTAGCCTCATACCATCTTATCAGGCCTAATTTCCAAGTTTAACTCTTTCAATTTGGCCATCTATTTTCCTCTTCCTTCACTTAATTCATTCCAACTAAGTGTCAGATTAATAACTAGGTCTGGGACAATGACATGTGTCTTATTGTGTAGAATATAGTTATTAAATTTCTTCACTGCGTTGATCCAGGCATAAATATATTTATAAATCATAGAGTATTTCAATTCTTTTTATTTCAAATTATTGCTTGTAAAGGCTATAAGGTGTTCATTTTATTCAACCTTCTACATAATCATAATTACTATAGTATGTTCTGATGTAAATGAATATAAGAAGAAATCCTTGTTGAAATTTGGGCTGGTGAGAACTGGAGCTTGACAAATGGTGATTTTGACATCCTATAAATCTTTATTCACCTTTATTGTCCATTCCACTTTTTCATCTTGTTTTAGCATAGCATTTTTTTTACAATGTCCACAAATTCTGAGATGAATTTCCAAACAAAATTTAGTTTTCCTAAAAAGGTCTTGATCTCCTTTTTGTTTTTAGGATATGGGGTTTTTAAAATAGCTTGAACTCTTTTAGGTTCAATTGAAATAACTTCATTGGTGATAACATGTCCTAGTAGCTTACCTTTTATGACTTCAAAAATAATTTTCTTTAGATTTAGTGAGATTCCATACCTTTTGCATTTATCAAATACTCTTTATAAGTGGGCAACATGAAACATATCGAGTTAATCTTAATTATGGTTATGTTTTATATTTATGGGTGATGTGATGGTATTTATCTCTATATTAACATTATTATACCTTTTTTTTTATGACTAATGCCCAAGTCTATCTATATTTTTTGAATAAAGGTAAGCCTATTCTTTCTCCCACCTATATATATATATATATATATATATATATATATATATATATATATATATATATATATATATAAGAAGGTGAACATGCCTTTTTTTCAAGGCATTAAATTTGTCAAAGATTTTGCATGGCTTGTGTATGTTTTTAAAATTCACATACATGTGTTCTTGGGCATACACAACTACATCATCATATGATACCAATTCAATTGTGTCATAATTAATTTCCATATCTTCTTCCAAAAATCCCATTTTAGTACAACTCTTATTATTGTCCATTTTATTTTATTTACTTTATACAAGTAAAATGATTCAAATTCTAAATAGGGTCCAAATTTTTATTTACATATCTCCTTGATGGAATGACTAGGAAGGTATTGGATTAAACATACCTGGTTAATCCTAATTGTATTAGTGTTTTGTGTTCTAGGTTATGTGATGAGATTTATATCTACATTAACATTCTCCTACCACCTTTATTCCATGAATAAATTTTATTATCTAAACCCAAGTTTGGATACACTTTTAAAATTATTTTACTCCCATCAAATTTAAGCCATCCATATCTATGTGTGTGTGTGTGTGTGTGTGTGTGTGTGAAATCGATCATGATTTTTGTTTAAGGTATAAAATTTGTTGAATAACTCAAATGGATTATGTAGGTTTTCAAAATTAGGGTACATGTGTACCAAGGACTACACAACTACATCATCATAAGATACTAATTTATATTTTACCTTGATGAATGTCGATATTCCAAACTTACCATTTTAGTAAAACTATTATTTTGGTATTTTTTATTTGATTTATATTATAAAACTAAAGTGATTTAAATAGGCTCCAAATTTGGATTTATATAAATCCTTGATGGAATTACTAGGAAGGCATCGGAGAAAATAGACTACGTTCATCCTAACTATGGTTGTATTTTATATCCTAAGGTATGTGATGAGCTTTATATATACATTAACATCCTCCTACCACATGTGTTCCATGACTAAATATTATTATCTAAACCCAAGTCTGGCCACACTTTTTTAATAAATGGAAACCTAAATTTCTCTTATCATAATTTAATCACATGTGTGTGTGTGTGTAGATACACACACACACATGTATATGTATCTATACACACACACACACTACACACACACACACACACACACACACACACACACACAGAGAGAGAGAGAGAGAGAGAGAGAGAGAGAGAGAGAGAGAGAGAGAGAGAGAGAGAGAGAGAGAGAGAGAGAGAGAGAGAGAGAGAGAGAGAGAGAGAGAGAGAGAGATCCATACATAAATATACATATACATATTAAAATGAGCATGATTTTTCTTCAATACATTAAATTTGTTGAATAGTTCAATGCCCTATGTATGTTTTCACTACTCACTTTCATATGTATATGTATGTGTGTGTGTGTGTGTGTGTGTGTGTGTGTGTGTGTGTGTGTGTGTGTGTGTGTGTGTGTGTGTGCGCGCGCGCGCCTGTGTGTATGTATATGTATATGTTTATGTATGTGTGTGTGTATATATATCTATTTATGTACACACACACATGTATACATTTACAAATGGAAGTGAGAATGATTTTTCTTCAATGCATTAATTTTTTTGAAAAATTCAATGGCCTTTGTATTTTTTCACAAGTGGCATACATCTATATTAGGGCCTAAAAAATTACATCATCAGACAATCCCAATTTCAATTATACCCTAATGAATGTCCATATATTTTTATAAAACTCCCATTTTAGTACAACTATTTTTTTTGTATGTTGGCTTGGATTTACATTTTCCAAATATGGTCCAAATTTTTAACCCTTATATCCATTTCAAACCTTATGTTTTCTTTAAACATCATTTTGATTTTTAAAAAGGAATGTCACACAGACACACACACACACATTTGTATGTTTATAGTAATTTTTTTTTTACATAAAAATATTTTGTTAATTTTATTATAGTGGGGTTACAATTTAACTAACACATGTTATCATAATTTATGATATTAAATGATATAAATACAAATATTCAACCTTTTAGTTTTAAAAAAAATGAAAAGATTAAGATAGTTATTGATATCCTATATTTTATGATCTACCATATCATATAAATGTCTTGTAACATTTTCATCCTTAATTCATGTCTCAATAGTGTCAATAAAAAATTTATTGTGGTGAAAATGAAATTGTTTTACTTTTTTTTTAATTATATTTTAGGGAAATTTTATATAGTTTAAATTTAAGACAAAATGTAGGATCATAACATTTCTTGAAATTACTTATAAAAATACAAAGAAGCATTTTGTTATAGGAAATAGTTAATTAGTCATGATTTTTTTAATTTTACATGGGCACAATCACTCACAACTCAAGATCACTTGTTTTCTCATCCTATAAAAAAATTTAAAGCTAAAAAATCTAACAATTCACAACGTAGATACAAGAAATAAAAAATCCAAGGGTGATTAATTATAAGTTAAACTCTTAATAATAAATGATGGGTAGAATAACTTTCCAAGACTATGAAAGGGTTGAAAATTTGGACCATGTTTAGAAATCAAAGTATTTTACTTGTAAATGTAAATTGAAGAAGCTAAAAGGCCAAAACAGGGTCTTGGAGAATTAGAATCGAAGATATCATTGTAAGCATAATGTAGATAAGAGTCAATCATATTATTAGAGTATTAATGATACACATTTCCTTTTGGAAAGTCACATGCATTCATTATAAAACCCTCAAATTGTATTTTTATTCATACCATATATCCATGAGCAGGTGAAAATAATTTTAATGTTGTGATTGTAGTTTATTAGGTAATTATAGCATAAAATTTTTAATGTTTTCAATCCATTCTTGTTTTTTTATGAAGGATATTTTTGGATTCATTTGTGTTTAAATATTGGATTTAAGATTCAAAATAGATGGCATCTCCTAAATGGTCTACCCTATGTAATTTTGGATGAGTGAAGTGAAATGAAATTTAGATTGTTATTTATTTTGGTCACTTTCTAATTAACAAGAAAAAATCAAAATAACTAAAAAGGCATTAAAAATGGAGATGACTCCAACTTATCTAGTAATCCATATTTGTATATAAATTTCATGTTAGCCTATAATAATGGTAATTAGGTGGAATCATGCATGTCATTTAATTTAGTCTAAGATAAGTGATGGAATTCAAGACAAAATAAATCTCATGAATAGTTCTTTGTATATTGAGGATATTTTTTTCTTATTGTTTTTAAAGCTTATGTGGGATGAACTAACTATAGAGAAGGGCATATTTCATTTCATGATTATAGATTGTTTATTATGTGTGGTACCAATTACCATGTGGCTCTATCCTCAATAGATAATACATCTTTTTCATATTTCATTATATTTTTTTTCTAATTGATTGAGTTTTTATATCATATATGTCCTTCAACACACCTATTACATCATATAACATTATATTAAAATGTGTTTCATCAAATATATAATTTCTTATTCTTGTGCTCACAAACTACCTTCATCTAAAATTTGGACATGCATCAGAAAGACTCATTTTTTAAATGAATACAAAAAAATATCTATGACACCAAGATATCAAATATATTTATATATGGCATTCAAGTATGGGGAATTATTAGGAAGGAAACACCTCATACTAATTTTTTTTCCCATGTGAAATATGTAGTTAATGACATAAATGTATTGGTTTGTTATTATTTCCTTGTTTCTTCTCATTGTAGTATCTACTAGCTTTTAAAAAAATTGATACAATTTGAGGTTGTTAATGTTTCTTTATCTTTGATTTTTTCTATTTTGACCTTTGGGTGTAAATTAAAATATTAACACCATTCAAATTTATACATTGACTTCATATTAAGCATCCTCATAGTATAAATCATATTATGATAATATTTGGTATCTATCCATGTGAAAATAAAAGGGCATGTCATGATTTGGATATAAATATTAAATGGGGTGTTAAAAATGCCATTAGAGTCCATTTTACCTTAAGGGACTATTAACTACTAGACTTGTACCCTTTTGAAGGTAGTTTTAGGCCTTTAAAGTCTGAAGTAACATGGATAAAATCCTAGGCTATAGGTGGCCTAATGGATGGATCAAGTATCTATATTTTAAGGGATATCTCTCCTTAATATATTAGTTAGGATCCCTAATCTACACTACTATCTTATAAGGGAAAATGGAAGAAGGTAAACTAAAAGGAAAACCTATCTAACTGGGGTGATACACCAAAATATGAGCTCCACTTGTGTATTATTCATTAATAATTTTGAATAAGAACATAAACCTGATTACACTTTTGAAATGAAAGCCTCCAAACATCAATGTTTCACATAGAGGCTCAGGCTTGATGCATGATCTAAAGTACATGTTTAATATGTCTCTCAAAGACACTAAAGAAAGTTTGCACTTACCAAATAAACAAGATGATGACACCCATAAATAGTTAATGAGGAAAGTAAAAAATGAAAGGAAGTATATGTTATCACTTTCATTCATCAACAGACCATGAAAATACATTAAAACAAGTTTTAAAGAGGTATGAGTTTAGTCTTATTCATTAAAATAGGCAAATACAAGTATTTTTCTAAGCATGGCCTTACCAAAACTTAGGTTAAGTATTCATTCAAATGCCAAACTTTGGCTTACATATAGAGAATAGATAAAGAGGAGAGAGAAAGAGGACAAGAGCCCCTAAAACTAGGAAATATGACATTTACTAAGTCCTTTTCAAACTCCAACGTAGTATATCTTGATTAATATTTTATTTCCTTCTCAAAAGTGGAATAGGGGTTAAATTGAGACATTTTTTAAAGATTTTAAGGAGTCTTGAAGAGGTATTCATCCTTTATTTGTGGAGTTTGACTCTAACAAGTGCATAAATCTTTGCTCAAGAACCCTATATTCTTGGCCAAGAAGTCATTTCCTTGAAAATAGGTCTTCATCCATGAAATTAGGACATTATGAATTCATTAATTATTAATTTTAAACCTTATTCAAACCATTAATGAGGTTTTCTCACCTTTATTAGGTTGTTATAAGGTATTTGAATTCAAGTTTGACTCCTTCAACACACTAGGTGTTGGAAGGAGAGAAGCTCTTATTAGGAGTCTTAAGACCTTTTCCAACCTTAAAAATTTATTCCAACTACCTCATGACTTATAAAAATTTGAGAGTGTCATGTAAGGGAAGAATTATCATCAATAAAGTCCTTGGAAAACTTCCATGCATCATTTAGATTTATTTGAACACATGATTCCTTCACATGAACAAAAAGCAAAGGAGAAATGAAGAAGAATTTTTGCATTAGACTAGGAAAAATTACACCATTTATTTCTTATAATAATGATGTAAGAAATGAAAAAAGGCATTTATATCCATAAATTATCCCAAAAGACATCATTTTGCTCATATAGCATACTTTAGCACCCCTTCCTTTTAGCCCTAAAAACTTGAAAAGATAATTGTATAAAAGATTGTATGGACCAAATTTAAAACTTTGGAATTTTTTTGAATACCATATGTCCCATTACATCTCCACACAAAATTTCATGATCAAAATCCAAGTGGAAATACTCATATTCCTTCATTTTCTTTTCCAACTAGGCTTAAAAAGAGCAACTCTTGCTCCAAAAATCTCCCACACATGCGAAACCACCCAAAATAATATTATTAACTTTACCTAGGATAATAAAATCCTCCATACCAAATTTGTGGTCTTGAGGCCATATAGAAGTATGCAAACCAAGAAACCACCTTGCTTCCTAGGCTTATTTTCAGCCTATTTGGGATTACCTTGGAAAATGAGCCTAGTTTAGCCACTTACAAAATATACCATGCCAATTTTTGAGATTTAGTAGTTATTAAAAGTCCAAAATGACCTCATTCCATGATTTTGAATTTTCCCCTTCTTAGAGCACCTAAAAAAACACCAAAAATATGAAAATAGGGTATTTGGAATAATATGTACAAGTGACATTAGAAAAAAACACATTTAGATAACCTCCTTGTAGTCCTAAACAAAATAAAAGAGGTTTTAGGATCAATATTTGGCATTATATGTTATTTTTAGGTATTTCAATGCAAAATGGTCACAACTAGTATTTTAAAAGGGTTTAAGACATGTTTAGGGTCTTAATGATTTTTCATAGAGAATAGCCCCTCTCTCTCCTAATGCCACAATATTATTCTTAGGGGACCCCTATAACACCTCCAAATACCACTAGGTCCCATATAAAGTATGAGAGATGGTATGAGCATCTGAATTTGCTCATCAAGTGGCTTACTAGCTCTCTTGAGGCTTAAGAGAGGTCAAATTTGAGTTTCAGGCCTCAGAAGCCATTCCCACTACTTGGTGAATTTCATACACCTATATAACATCCATTTATATTATTATACATTCTCTATAATTATTCATCACTCCTTTGTATGCTCATGGTACACTAGTCATGGTACTTATGGTTATGGGCTTGTTCTCTCTTTGTTAGCCCTTAAGGGAACTTGGATGAGAACCTGAGATTGAGTACCTCCTAAAGGTTCTTGTAAAAAATTTAATGAATATTCACTTCCATAAATATTATTCATGATATTTTATATTATTGTTTCATGCTCTGAGTTCACATAGGCCTCTTAGTCTCATGACTGCCCCTTGCCAATGGAGTGGGCAAGGTCTAAGACAAAAAAAATGTATGTATACTATTTTATTAAAACCTTAAATTGATTATTAACATATTTTTAAGTCACAAAAACAATCTATACCAATTATTAATGTGTGGTTATGACCATAGAACCTTTAAGCACCAAATTCTCCCATGACTAGTTGTAGCCTGACTGTGTGTGTTGACTATGTGTGTATGAGGTTTTGAATATTCTATTTAAAATAATCAAAATTATAATATTTGGCCTCAAAATTATTTTTTAAACTATATGTACTGATTGAGATGGACCTTAGTGTCTCCATCATCTCATATTTTTCTCTCCCTTGAGGCTTAACTACCTCTCTTGAGTTTGCAGTCTGTGTATGCCCTTAGAGAGTCACTTGACTATGCTTATGAGTTTTGAGGATTAATATACTAAAATAACATCCCTTTAAATTATTTTTAACCTATATAAGTTTTCAATAAGGCTTTAATCACTTTCAAACACCTATGTTCTTCACTTGTATTACACCTTTAGTTCACACCTTGTATTTCATGGATGTAAATGTTTATTAGGATACCTAGACTACATTTAGTTTGTATAAAATTTATTTGAATCCATCACTAACATATTAAATACTTATTTAAATTATTTAAAGTATTTAATTTGGTTTATATCACCTATCACACACCTCTACATCTTCACTAGGTTCATGACCTTCTAAAAAGATTTCATCTTGATTGTTGATTGTAGGTAACTCTCATGTCTTGACTATAGGTTCACTTTAGAGATTATGACTATATCCTTTAGGTTGAAAACCTCTCTAATAACATCCATAACTTTAAAATTATCTATTAACTTTATTGAGGATCCAATTATTTTCAAACCCTTCATACTCCTCTATCAGCACTTTAGGCTTAAGACCAGCCTGTGCTTATGTTTGCCTATAGGTGCTTTAAGAAAATTTTGATTGTATTCTTTGGGTGTAGGTCTCACACTCACATAAATATACCTCAAAACCGACTTTGAACTATTTTTTAGTCTTAAATTGTTTCAAATATATTTTAAATGTACTTTTTCACTTCATTAGGTCAAGATCAAATTATCCTCCTTTATAGCATGTAGGTGCTTTTTAAGGGTTATTGACTATATTATTGGTTTTTAAGACTAAGTTAATGACCTTCAAAATAAAATTTTAATATACAAGGATTCCATTCTTTAACCTCAAATTTTTTTATCCTCATCTCTCCATCTCATTTATGAACCTTGCCAACAATCTCATAATGTCCTTGTTGGATGTATGTAGGTTGAATTGATTGTTGGATGTATGTAGGTTGAATTGATTGTAGTTTGTATGGTTTTGAGTGAATTTAAGGTCTAATTTATTATGTTTTGGATTTATAAATTCAATTAAGTGTAATCCATTCCAACATACTCCCAAATATTTTTAACTTTATTTATATAATCACTACCTTCATGACATCATATACTCCTTTGTTAAACTGCTCACCCAAACCTTGACTGATTGTAGGTGTGCATGTGTTTTCACTTGAAAATTTACATACATAAATACATTTATCTAATATAACATAGGTACCTTTTAGTACATTTAAATTAATCTTTAGAATTATTATGTCACTTTCATACTGCATTTACACAATTAGTTGTAGGTAATCACTTCTTGAAGGTTTTACATTGTGTGTTAGGGTTTAGGTCCTTATTTTAAGTCATGATAAACATGAAAAAAATAATATATAGGTTACTTAAATAATCATTTAAAACTTCATAGTTAATATCATTTACATCCTGAGTGAATAAACCTTTGATTCTTAGTAACCTCATGAACCTTCAATACATTGTGTTCTTCTCTTTACCCTATTCTATATGGCCTATGTAATCACTTAAGTCTCTTAGCTATGTGAAAAAAGGTGAGTCATTACTCATGTAAACATACCTATCCATGTTTTATCATTCCTTTCATGTAATTTCCAAAATTAATGGATTTTATTAACCTTAGGAAACTCTCATATGTGACTTTCTAGTTCAAAACTTCTCCAACCACAGTCAGGCATGTAGGATACAATTGTGCATTCTTGGTTGTAGGTGTGAAAATTTATAGGTGGGTCCTTTTTCATTTTAAATATTAGGGATTAAATTGAGTGGAATTCATAATTATAGGTACTTCAATGGTATTTTCACATCTCACACCTCAACATGTCTCCACTTCACCTTAACATATTTGCCAATTTGACTTGGCTGTAGATAGTCATCTCAAGATGAGAATTGCATTGAGTTTTTAATTATTGAATTTTAATTTGAGATATTAATATTTATCACAAGTAAAATAGATCCAATTTATCTTATCAAAATCTATTTTCATCTTTTCATACTTTGAAACATCCAAGTTTACCTTATACCCTGCCTATAGGTGCTTGAGACACTTCATGAACTTGGTCAAGATGAAAATTTATATCATGTTACCCTTTAATAAAAAAAATATATATATAAAAAGTGTTCCTCTTGTTCATAAATTATGTAAATTATTGATATTCAAACCTAAATGAAGTTTAAACTTGGAAAGATCATCTAAATACCAAATAAATCTCTCAATAAGAAAGTCACTTGGAGATTATGGAGAAAGAGAGACATTTAAAAAAACCCATGAATTCCATGGATTTTAATAATATCACATGATTTATATAGTATTATAAACCTATTAGAGTGACCATCATGAAGAGAAAATGAAATTTGTAGCAGGATTCACTTAAACAACTTGTTCATCAAGACATTCTTTATCTAAGGGAAGGAACCTCATAGAGATGAATTTTATGATTAAACCAAAATGAAATTTAGATAAATTAACTCTAAAAACATCCCTAAAAATTATTACTCTCCATATATTTTTGAAGTGGATATATAGGTGTAAGAATAGACCTCTATTAGATAGATAGGCCATAATGACCTATTATCACTCTTAATTATTGTTCATAAATATGGGGAATCAAAGTGAAAACCAATACATTAATTTTAATTTAATTATGGTCTCTATAATTAAAAATTTTAAGCTCCTAACTATCTCTCCTCAATCCATACTGAGCATTTAAAAATTGTCCTTTTAGAGCTACCAAGGTTGATATGGGAGATAAAATGGTTTTCTTCATTTTAAGACATAAAACCTCGTCAAAGTCACTTATTTGTCCTTTTCATGGACAAATAATGTCTTGAAGATGCTTTAATATCATTTTCATCTAAAGAACTGTATAAATAGCCTCAAAATAAGCCTTTTTGGCACTAAAACTACTAAAATCACTTGAGAAGTCTAATGAAACTGATGTAAAATGTATCTAATGGATATTTTCATACCTTAGTAAGTACATAATGTCTTGAAAAGAAATTTTTCAAGTGGTTATTGAGGTCAAAATTGTCAACATGGCCATTGGAATCATCCCAACATAAACATAATAGACATGGTACATAAAAACTTTAAAATTAGCTACTAATAATTATATAAAAATGAAAACATAAATAAAATACTATATATTTCACAAAAAAATAAAATTAATTATAATAAATAACCTCCATTCCCCACTTAAATCTATAAATAATAGATCATTTTTCACCCTAAGTTTTTTTGTTAGCATTAATGTACAAAAAAAATGTAATACAATGCAACTACCTTATAATGATTATTTTTCACATTTAGAATTAATAGTTATGATTCAAAAAGTTTGAATTGAATTGTGTAGAATGAGTTTTTTTTAAAAGTATTCTCTTTAAAAGTATGTCATAAACATTATGGAGAAAATAGAAACTAATTTATAAATGATGTTTTATAATTCTGAAGTGGATAATGACCAAAGAAGAGACAGTAATGAGTGGCATGATGGTGATGGTGGAGACATAATGGGACCAAATAATGGATATTTTCTTAACATTTAAAATTTTAATTTATTTCTCTTTTCTCAATAATTATATGTATTATTGAAAAATAATTAAATAAAATTGAACCTAAGCCCTAAACCATCTAACCACAATCATAAATCCTACAACCCATTCAATGGACCTTAAATTGTAAACCAAAAATTATAAACCTTAATTAGACATCAAATCACTCTGATATATATCATAGGTTGGATTCACTTTTAATATGAAGCTTTGGTCTAATAACAAAGAAATTCAATGATGCATGTGAAAAAATAGGACAATTTTAACTTAATTGCACTATGCCTATAATGTTTCATATTTATTGGTTGGATTGATTCCTAATAATAAACTTAGATCATACATGTGAACCATAGTGTAAATAAGAATATTAAAACTTATGTGCATTATTCTTGTAATGCTTTTCATTTAGAGTGGTTAGTAGCCAATTCTTGAATTACCATGAAATATTATAGGCATAGTGCACACAAGTGTCATTTATATTATTTATAACATGGTTCAAAAGTATTTTTAACATGTAAGAGCTAAGTTTCATATTCAAAATAAATCAAATTTATGAAATTTATTGAAGTGGTCAGTTTTCCACTCTATTCCATATTAATTTAATTTTTTTTTATGATGAACTACATTGGTCCCTGATCCCATGTCACTGTGGGTATGTATGGAAAACTATTTCATAAGCATGACATAAAAAAACCTTTTTATGGGGGTTAATTGAATTAAATATTTCTAAATATACTATTTGTATGAAACATGTCGATAAGGATAAGGATAAGTGTTAATTTTTTCATACTATACATGGACCTCTTGTTGTATTATATGAGTGTCAATTGAATGTTTTTCAAAGAAAAATGATATGATTAATATATGCCACTCCTTCCTAGATTACACTCATAAATGTTAAATAAAGAAGTAGATAATGATGAAATAAGATATACTAATTATCAGAGTGGGCCACAATTGAGGATTAGACTAGATAGGGTCTAATGTATGAGGCTAAATCTATATAGAGTAGTGAAGAACAGCTCAAAAAAGGAAGAATCTTATCTGCGTAATAAAAATTTACATAAACATTCATTAGACAAAAATAACATAGGAAGGTACATTATATAGTGAGGAATTAGGTCACCCAAAAAGGTAATTAACTCAACTCACAATTAGAAAATGACTTGATGTCACATCTAATTTCCTTTACAAAATTTTAAAACATTAAAGGATGGATTATGAGACTAATGATTTGTAGTGCGATTATTTATTCTAGGTTGGATTTATATGTCATTTGGTTGAAAGATATATTTCTTATTTCATGGTCAATATCTAGATAGATAACTATTGTATATGTCTTATTATGATTTATGATCATGATTTTACAGATTATTTGTATTCAAAAATTTATTATGGTTATATGTTGATGATTATTTTGAGGACTAACTAATAGTTTATTTGATGAGGTGGATGTAAGACTATTATACCATCACATGCATCTTGAGGGAGAGTATCATCAATGAGGGGGTGAAGATACTGATAATGGGGTAAATAAAGATCTTCATCGAACCCATGCACACACCACATTTTATTTTTTGAATGATTATAAATAATATTGCATTGGTTTTTGGTTATAGCTATTTTTTATTAATTATATTTAATTATGAAATGTGATTTACTGATGTATGCTAAATCTTTACTATGTCACATAATGTTATTTTTTACTATATTTATCTGGTAGGCTTATGTGTATTGATCTGATTGAATTGCTTATCCATTTTGATTATCTAGTAACATTATGCTTTTGTGACTTAACATAGGAAATTCATTGATTTTGTTAAGATTACTTGACTTATGTCACTCGACTAGGCTTGTAAAATCTTGACTATGTTCTAATTATTGGAAGTTGAATGGCAGTTATCTTATTTAGTTGCTTAACCATCTTGTTTTGATTATCAAACTTGTTGTATTAGTAATAATGTAAAATTGGTCTTATAGAAAAAAAATAATCTGTCTCAAATAATGTTCATTTATTACAAATATTTATGCATTATAAGTTCTTTTGTATACTTAGGTAAATATATTAAAAATTTGGGTTTTGTTTTAGAAGTTTTGAGTCATCATCATCATGATGTTCTATTTTTCAAATGATAAAAGGTAAATGTGAATCAAGTTAGGGTTGTAATTTATTATTACTATGATGGTGGAGTTGACCTCTTCAAAGAGAGGATGGCAAGTTATCAGATCACCATGCCTAGTAATGGATCTTTAACTATGTATTTAATTGAAAAAATAGAGTAGAACATTGAATAAGGGAGTTGCATGATGGGAAACTCACATAATTGTAGGGGATATGGGAGATCATAATACATGCATGAGCAAGAACAAAATAATAATAAGGAAGGCAAAGAAAAATAAATCAAGTCATAATACTAAAAAAAAGAGAAAAGGACCTTGTATAATGAAGAGGAAAAGCTATCACTAATTGCAATCAAACTCTAAATCTTCCCTAACTAGGAAAGTAACATATTATTCTTGTGTTTGAAATAAAATGGGTTTTGTTTTAGTCTAAATTTTGTGTGGAGGCAAATAAATAAAATCATGGTATAGTATTTATGTGCGTTGATTGTATAAATATTGACAGACTCTTTACCTTTACATAGAACATTATGGTTATATTCCTAGAAATTTAATTTCATTCCATTTCTAGGCATATAAAGGTAATATCATATCCCTTCTCTTACACCAAAATTATAAGTTTTCATATATGACATGTGTAGAATCATTTGGATCTTTTTGGAAGGTTTTGTTAGGTAATATTTTGTGTGTTTAGCTGTATTGAATTAGGTATTGGGATACATTTTGAAGTTGTAAAAATCTTATAAATTGTAATAAAGGTTTATATGTATTAATTTTATCTCATTTTTACCTACTAGAGGGTTTGATGAAATATGTGAAAGGAAACCTTTAAAAAACAATCTATGTTGGTTTATATAATTCAGACTTGTGTTTGGTTTATAACTCTCTCCATAAGTATACACATATATATGTTTTACTTATACTTGAATACATACAAAGGTACTTATATACTCACCTACATTTTATTTTCCATGAAGTTTGAAACCAATATTATAAGGTTTATGCAGCTATAGGTTGTGCTAAGAATATTGAACATTATAACTATATTTTAGATAATCTTTATTAGTTATCTTGATGTGATCTAAGAAACTAAAGGAAGCTAAAGATAAAATAATATAAGCTATTCAAATATAAATATATGCATGCATATATTTATATACGTGTGTGTGTGTATTTATATTTATATGTTTTTGAAAGAGTGTTGACATGATCATCTTTAACATTGAAATTTATGAATGTATATTTAATTCACTTGTCATAAGTAAAATCTCACATTGAGATGATAACCAACTATAGGTTAAATGGAAAACTTTTACAAACCTATAGGACTTATAATTTTATATGAAGGCATGCAAATAAATGACTATACCTATAAATCTATTTATGCTAACCCAATGATATGATACACACACACACACACATATCTATACATACATGCATGTATATACGTATGCATTCCTATCTTAGAAGAGAGTATATTTGATTACAAATGTTTAAGTATTTAAGTAATCCTAAAACTTGTCTTAATTTTAGAGCATTCCAAGTTGAAGATATAGAATGAATATAAGTATAATAAGGACCATAATTATTGAAATGAGGAGTATCTATAGGCTTGATATATAGACACTATGACATGTATTCAAGTTATAATTGTTATTTTTAATGATTATTTAGTGGGGGAGTTTACATGGAAATCTATGAATATCATTTATAATAGAGTAAAAGTGTTATTCTCAAGTTTTTAACTAATAATGTATATAAGGGACGTACTTATAAAATATATGCTCATTTTTAGTCTTATACAATGTTGTGATGGTTCTTTTAATATATAAAAAGGGTAGACCTTGTATAAGAAATGTGACCAGAATATCACCTAGCTCTATTACAATTTTCTTCTATTTTGAAACATGATGATATAAAAAAATTCTAAATAATAAAAGGGTAGATTATAGTGTTATTTTTTATGAAGGTTACTTCAAATTCTTGGAATATTCTATTGACTATGTATTGACATTGGTTATATACTTATATAAAAAATAGAGTTTGAAAGATATATTATAAATAATGACATAGAACAATGTGATTCTTGTTCTAGTCAAATAAACATATCTAGTATGGAATATAGGAATTTGATAAATTTATATGTTTAAGTGATTAGAATTAGTTGGATTCTTTATTATTGTTTGTTTACATCATTTATTATTTCATGGTATTACATATTAAAGTTGTACCATTCTAATTTTGAATGTTTATATGTATATTATATTTGGATAATAAGAGACACATAAATGAGTATGCCGATGGTTAACTCATATACCTATCCATTGATATCATATTTAAGTCATGATTTAGTAGTAAAGAGTTTTATGTGAGTGAAATGACTCAGATTTGTAAATCTAAATACTATAATTAAAATTTTTGGCCAAAGTAATGTTATAACTGAGATATTGTGAAGAACAAGTAATGAGTAGGATGATGAGAATGGTGGATACATAATGGAACCACATAATGGAGATGTTCTTCACAATAAAATTTTTAAATTATTTCTCTATTTTTTATAATTATATATATCATTAATTGAATAATTAAATAAAAGGGACACTAAACCCTAAAACATGTAACCTCAGTCATAAATCCTATAATCCAATCAATTAACCATAAATTTTAAGCCATAATCTATAAAATGTAATAACTAAGTTTCATATTCAAAATGTAGTTCACATTTATTATTAACATGTAACACCTAAGCTTGATAACTTATGAATGTTCTTGAACTAGGTGGTCACCCACTCTAAATAGGGACCATTGTAGGTGCAATGGTTCATACATATTGTTATGTTTCTTTTTCATTATATTTAATCTTTATGTTCAAAATGGATCGAACATATAATTTTTTTTAGAGTGGGCAGTCATTATCTCTAAATGTGAAACATTGTGTTAGATCTTGATTATGTATTCAAAATTAATCATACTAGAATATTACATTGATTTATTACATTGTCAGACTACTTGTGTTACCTCCTGAATTACAATTTTGTAAGATCATGATTACATATTTGAAATTAATCATACTTTTGAATGCTCTTAGAGTGGGATATCACCCACTCTAAATATGAGTACTTGCAAACAAGTGACACTTGTCCTAACTATGCTATGACCTAAGTTTAATATTCTAAATGTATCTATCCTAGGAAAGATCTTAGATTGGGTACCCACCAACTCTAAATGGTACCCATGTGAAGGATAGTGAAAACAATCATACCTATCCTATTTATATGACACCTAAAATGGCTAAGTTTTATTGAATTACATTTTTATTATGCACACAATAGGTAACTCCTTGAGTTAATTTTGTTTATTAGATGTGTATTGTGTATTAAAAATGAATCAAACTTTAAAATGCTCTTAGAGTGGGTGACAACCCACTCTAAATGTGAATATTTTAAAATAAGTTTCATTTTTTCTCTTTGCACAAATACCTAAACCTTGTATTATAAATGAATCCATCCTAATAAAGCACTTAGAATGGGCGACTACCCACACTAAATTAGAAACATTGAAGGTATAGTGAAAAAACATCAATAAACCTATTTTCACTATGTCTCCACTATAAATGTGAACCAAGTATCATTTTTAAAGATATATTAGAGTTTATGGACACACACTCTAATTATGAACCATTGCACACATTTTGAAAACAAGTGTCAATCAAAATATTTTCACTATGCCTATACTCTAAATTTGAATCAAAATTATTAATGCTATTAGAGTGGGTGACCACCCACTCTATATGTTAATCCTTAAGAATAAGTTTCACTTTTTATCCTTATGAAAAGACTTAAACCTTGTCTTTAAATGAATCCTTCCTAATAGATCACTTAGAGTGGGTCATTGTCCACTTTGAATGAGAACCATTGAAGGGATAGTGAAAAATAATGTTAGTCAATATATATGCACTATGTCTCCACTATAAATGTGAACCAAGTTTCATTTTTAAAAATATATTATAGTGGATGGATGGACACTCTAAATGTGAACCATTACACGTATTGTGAAAACAAGTGTCAATTGACATATTTTCACTATGCCTACACTCTAAATGTGAATGAAACTTGTGAATGCTCTTAGAGTGGGTGATCTCCCACTATAAATATGAATCTTTGAAAATAAGTGTCACTTTTACTCTTTAATCAAATACCTAAGCCTTTTATTATAAATGAATCCATCCTAAGAAAACACTTACAGTGGGAAGGTGCCCACTCTTAATGAGAACCATTGAAGGGATAGTGCAAAAAAAATTATATGATGATTTTTGAACTATGTATTCGATGTAAATGTGAACCAAGTGTCATTTTAAAAAAATATTAGAGTGGATGGATACACATTATAAATATGATCCATTGCATGCATTATGAAAATAAATATTAATCAACATATTTGCATTATGCCTCCACTTTAATGTGAACCAAGTGTCATTATGATAAAGTTACTATAGTTGGTGTAAGTCTACTCTAAAAATGAACCATTTCACATAATTTTTAAATAAGTGTAAATAAACCTATTTTCACTTTGCCTTCACTTTAAAAGTGAACTAATTTCGGTATAGTGAAAAAGGTGGCATTCATCTTATTTGTGTTTCACATAAATTGATTTACAAGTATTATTGGATTTAAGAAATATATTAGAGTGGGTAGACATGCCACTCACTCTAAAGATTGACACTTTTTTTTCACTATTATATATTGTAGATCTTCTATTACAACATAAAAAATTAATGACATTCAAGAAAAATAAAGCAAACAAGGAAGCGAGCAAATATATAACAATTTATAATTCTACAGAGTAAAAGTATTTATATATACAATGAAATTTTAAAATATTAGAAATGAATACATAGAAAGAAATTATTTTTTTCTATGAATATTTTATCGGTGTTCATGTATAAAATAAAATGTTTGTTTAGATTTGTAACAAAATAGTTATAATAGCAGAAACCACACTAAAAATGAGCCTTCTATAGGTAAGCATCTCTACAATGAAATGAAATATTTAAGTTAAATTTATTGAAAAATAGTACAATGAAATATTTCAGTAAAATTTGTAGTAAAGTAGTTATGATTATAAAAACTTAGTGGAAATGAAACATAAAAAAGAAAAAAATATATAATGCAAATAAAAGACTTCAAAAAAATCTCTTCTTATATGAAAGACTCGAGCTGGAAATGGTTATAGATATTATATAAATTATGTATTAAATATATATGAAATTATTCCATGCCATTTATATTTAAGAAATGGAAGTTCATTCATTTTTCATGTAACTGATATTAATTCCTTTGTGTAAATTTTTTTAAGTCGTATGAATGTTGTGTGTGTATCGTATTGTCTAATAAATAAATCTTGTTTGATTTGGATTGTTACATTTTCAAACTTTGAATATATCACATTAAATTTTATCACTCTTATTAAAAAATGTAGAGATTAGATTTATGGGCTCCACTTATCTATTGGTGAAAATTAATAGGATGACATATTCTAACTTTAAATGTCACATTTGAATTTAACTTGCAATAAAAACTTGGTATTTTTTAAATTTGAATATGCCACAAAAAGTTGATAAAGAATTTTAAAATTAATATTTAATGTATATTAAATTATTATATAAATATTAAATTTTGGTTATTATTATAATAATATTTTCTTATAATATTAAATGTTTTTACTTGAAGTTTAAATAATAAATTTTAATTTTATTTTATACATAATAGAATAATTATTTCAATTTGAAATATAAACTATTTGAATTTTGTTTTTTTAATTTTCTAAATATTTTTATCCTAATAAATTATAGATTATTACAAGACTAATTTAAATGTTAATACATTTTTTTTTAGTTATATTTTAGATATATATAGATTTTTTAAGAATATTACAAACTATTAATGAGGTTTTTTAGAATATTAAATGTAGATTAATATTATTTTAAATTATTAAAATTGTTATAGTGTTTTAGAATAAACTGTTGTCAACTCATTTATATTATTTCTTATTTATATATTTAATATTGAATGTATGAATTAAATGTGCATCCATATTAAATGTTAATAAGTTTTTTTTACAGTATAAAACATAACATATTATTGTAACATATTATTATTTAATATTTCAATAAAATTAAATGCACACACACTATCTTTTAAAAATATTAAATGTAAACTAATATTATTTTAAATAAATTGAAATCTATTATGGTCTCTTATAATAATATTTATATAAAAAGTATTTAATGATAAATTTATAGAAATTTTTTTGAACTCATTTTTTATTTTTTATAATGTAAAATTTAATAGTAAATGTGAGAATTACATGTGCATCAATATTAAATGTTAATAAGTTATTTTTAATAGTTAACATGAGATATTATAATACCTTGTTATTATTAAATAATTTTTAGAAAATTAAGTGCATACACTATTTTGTTTAAAATATTAAATGTAAACTAATATTTTTTAGATTGATACTAGTTTTTAATTAGACTTATAACCATTTTTGGGGCATAAAACTAGGGGTCCAGTCCTCATGGATGATTAAAATAATAGAAAATAGTTAATACTAAAATAATTTTAAAATCACATTCAAGATAAGCTTTTTAAAGGATCCAACACTGATTTTGGGTCATAATAAAAGGCCCAATCTCCCAAAAAAGAAAAAAAAATGAACCAAATTGGAAACATTACAAATAGAAAAATTACTAAAAAATTAAGAAAGATACCAAGCTAAAAGCTTAGAGACCAACCAAAAGGTTGAAAATAGGAACCACTCAACAAATAGCTAAAAGAACAATAAACCCAAACTTAAAATCAACCATTTGAATCCAACAAATGTCTGCCCCTATTGGATAGTGGATATTCCATTGTCCATTGAGTACCTCATTAATGGAGTTCATGGAATCAAGTTGTAGCCTTTTTGCTTCTATTTTATTACCTCTTTTTCCTTTTTTTCTATAATTAGGAGTCTTTAGATTGCTAGGCTACTAAGAAATAGATAAAACTACCCTACTAACTAGCTCTTCATCTTCTTCTTCATAATATTTACGAACCACACTTGAGACTTCCTTGTATTGATAATGGTCTATTAATTTGTCAACACCAATGGGTTCAAATTTATCCACAGCTACTTCCCCTTCCACATAGGGAGAAGAAGGTTGTCCTACCTCTGTGATGATCTTCACTTTTACTACCACCAAAACCTTGCCCATCTGAAGGTTATCCTAATTTTTTTGGATGATTGTTGAAGATGGAACCTCAACAAAAGTATATTTGGGTGGGGAATGCATTCTTTGAGCCAAATTTTGATTCATACACCCAATTTATTTGACCCATTTCTTCAAGAGCATTGAATGAGAACCTTTAAAACTATTCTTAAGATAAGAAACAATCTTATGATCAACTTGATTGTATTTGAAAAACCTAAATGGAAGGATTTAAAAATTAATAAATTAATTCTATACCCCAAGGGAAGATGAAATCAAATATAATGATGCAAAGGTTTAGCTAAATCCAACAACACACACACCCTAACAAAGTTCATATTAGCCTCAACGGATTCATCAATTTTGATAAAAACTCCCAACTTACTAACTAATTATTTGAGTTGATCAATATCATGCATGGCTAAGCTAAGATTATAAAGTCTAACCCAAACTAGGGATTATAAAATCACCAAAGTGACTAGATCAAAAAATAAAGTCAAGGGACAAAAAAAACCCCCCTTCTTTCCAACAAACCATGGCCCATTCATCCAAACAAAATCTTTATCATCTGAAGAAAGAAATGAAAGCAAAAAAAAATAAAAAAATTGACAATATAGAAAGAGAGGGTGGTTTTAATGAAGGTTGACTTTTTTTTTACCATTCTAAAAGATTTTTCCAAGAAAGGTGCTTCCAAACACACCTAATTATCAAAGACTTTTCCCTCTTTCCATACCTAACACCAAGAGCATTGCATCAAAAATTTCTAGAACAAGAGGAGTGTTTGGAAAAATCAAGGGGATATAACATAAAAAATCTATTTCCATGATTCATTTCTAAGGAGGTTCTACTTCTGTTGTCCCTATATAACCTTCATCAGCTTCTTTAACCTTCTCTAAAATCTTTTCCAATTGAATCTAGATTTTGGAAATCAAAATTGGATATGTGCCAAGTTGTTTTCTCAATAAAATCTCTTTACAAAAATCATGATAGGTATGAAAAGTATTTGAGAATTAGGGTAGTTATAAAACACTGATGTCTTGGGAAAAACCCTAACCATTTCTCTGATTGCTTCAGGCACCCACTTCTCAAGAGAGGGGGCTTATATTTGAACAACCTTTGACCCCATCCAACTTTTCCAACCCTAGATACTCTTCGATAGGCACTCTAGTTTGAAGAAACTTAGATGTAGAGAACCTATCATAGTCATAGAATTTTGAAAATGTATGTCCCTTACCAAATTTTAACCTTTAAATTGGGTCTTATACCCCAATTACACCCCAAAATATATTGTTACTCTATAGGTTTTTCCTTTCTACCTCCTACTCTACACTAACCCCTGCACTCCTAGTCTCCTTTGCCCCTACTTGTTCTTCCTTGTTACCACCGCTATTTTCCCTTGTCTATTTTATTCCTATGATTACCCAACACTTTTCACCTACCCTCCACCATTATTTTCCATCACCTTCCCTCTACCCATGATCTCCAACATCAGTCCAACACCTATTTCTACCATCTCCATTATGATTAGTCTCATTCCTTATGTTTTGGTTCTCAGTCTAGTAGTCTCATTGTAAGTCTCCCTCATTTCCAAATTGGTGATGATTGTAGTCAAGTATAAGGCAAGTGGAAACCTTATATTCCTAATCATCCATCAAATGTAAAATAATATTATTTTAAATATATTAAAATTTACTATAGTCTCTTACAATTTCTATAAAATCATTTAGTGGTATATTGTAATATCTTATATTAAATGTTAAAATTATATGTATACTAGTATTATAAGATTATAATATTATTAACTAATATTATTTTATATAACTATACTTTATTTCAATTTTTATGTATAAGATTATGTTAACTATTAACTACAATGTGTTATATTATAGATTTTAATATTGAATGTAATAATTACATGACCACTTTTCTAATTTATTAATATTTTTAAATAGAAAATTATGTAAAGTTAAATAGAATGTGTTATATTGTAAGATTTAATGTTGAATATAATAATTGTATGAACCCTATTATTAATATTTTTATTAATTGTAAACTATTATTCACTATATAAATAAAATTTATTATAAATTATTTAGAATAAATCTCATTGAAAGTAAAAAATGTGTCAAATTGAATTTAAAATTGAGAAAGTTATTGTATATATATTTCATAATCCAAATGACTCCAGCTTGAGAAAATTCATAGAGTGGGTAGTTTCTCTCTTTATATGTGAGTCATTATATATAGTGAAAATAAGTATAGCTTACATGTATAGTTTTTATAAATGATTTCACCTTGAAAATGCTCTTATAGTGGGAGGTTGCCCACTCTAAAAAAGGAACCATTTTAGGCATGATAAAAATAATCATACTCGTTATATCTAAGCCATACTTAAAATGACCTACATGCATTGTTGAGTTTAATCATTATTAGACACAACACCTAAGTTTTATATTAAAAATGAATCCATCATGAGAAAGCTTTATTTTGTGAATGAATTTTCACTATAACCGAAATGACATACATTTTTTTTTAATTTATTTATTGTTATATCTAGGTTATGTATTTAAAAAGTATCCAACCTAAGAATGTTCATAGAGTGGGAGGCTAACCTTTGTAAATGTGAACCATTGCATGTATAGTGAAATTAAGTGTCACTTACATCTATTATTGAATTTCATTGTTGTTATAACTAAAACCTTCGTTTTATATTTGAAATTAATCCATCATGAAAATTTTAATATAATGGTGTTTAAACATAAATTAAGATGGAGTAAATATAGCATAGGGTTAATAATATATAAATGAATAAGCACAAAGATGATATATAGATTTATAATAGGTCAATTAATTTTCAAACTTAGATAAATAATATTATGAATTTATAATACTAAGATACACTAAAAATAGAAAGTATAATTATTGATTGATACTGTAATAAATAAAAAAGAAGATTATTTAGCTAGTTTTCTATGTGCATGTAGATCTAGGTTGAAACATGTTAGAAGTGGCCTAGATCAAGATCTTAGATCAATCATTAGATTCTAAAAATTTACATTTTGGGGTATTATATGCTTGTGTTAGATCTGGACTTCTACATCAATGTTACTATCCGACTTGGACACAGGTGTCTAGTATGTAATGTCAACTTTATTTGGGTGAAAATACCTAAATTTTTTTATTTTTATGTCACCTTTACTATGGTGTATTCATATCTTATGTACAAGATATCACTCTTTATCAAATGATCAAACCCTAGATTTTTCACCCTTGGAGTGACTGTGGTAAAAATGGATTTGAGGGCATATAGTGTCAAGCTACCTAAGGACCCCTCTATCAATGGGTGATTCTTACATAACCAATAATTTTAAGAGGGTCGCATGCTTATGTATTTATCCCTTACATGTTGGATTGTGTGTGTATAATAATGTAATCTATGATAAATAAGTACATAAAGTGACTTAGCTTGTAACTTGGTAAGTATGGCTCATAGAGTGTTCCTTCAGTACTTCAGACCTATAGATGATATTGAAATAGGATAAAATAAGGAAGTTGTGCTCACTTTAATTCTTTATTGGGTACCTTTGGTAAGTTTCCTTTTGAGTTGTTAGATCTATGTTAGGCGAGGAATCAATGAGGGTTGATATTATATATATAGCAATACATTTTTGAAATATATAACATTAAATAACTTAGGTCAACCATAGGTATAAATTTCATTTATATATTTTATAACTTTAGGGCACTAAAAATTTAATATTTTACATGACATTAATTTCAATATAGTTATCTAATTATGATGCAAGTGTCCAAGATGTTGCTTCATAGGTATAGGTCTAAAACTTGAAGAGGATGATAATAAGTAGGATTAAATTATTTTTAGTAATATATAAGGCTTGGTCATTAAAATAAAACATGGTTAGACTAATAGCTAATAAATAGGCATGAGAGATAGCAGATGCAAGACTTTCAACATTAGGAAGGTCTTATGAACTAAAGGGTACAACCATGAGAAGTACTTTCCAAGTATACAAGACTAAGGCTCTCTATAATTTAAATTTAATATCTACATTCCCCCCTTTAATCTAGTAATGAAATTACTATTTTAAAGGAAAAGGAATGTGTGCCTAGGTGTGTATAACACACCTTATCTCTGTGTGAGTCCCACTTGAGTGATTTCTTAGCGACTGACCTCCAATCAAGAGCATGTTACAGTATATAATTAGTGCATGTAATTTTAAATTTAAATAAATTGAAATTATTGAAAGTAAAGAGAGGAAGGTTAGGATTACACCTATGTATCAATGTAACCATCTTTCATTTTATAAATTTGATTTGAAGATATGATTTATTTTGAAACTTTGGAACTGAGATTAGGATAATAGTAAAAAATTAAAAAAATGAATATATATATATATATATATATATATATATATATATGTATGTATGTATGTATGTATGTATGTATGTATGTATGTATGTATGTATGTATATATAATAGGGAAACTTGCCTCCAACCTCGGATATAGGTGAGTTTCCACCTAGTAGTTGAGATTAACTTAACTATCCAACCCAATCATATTTATAGCCTTGTGGGCATTAATGATCCAAGTCAACTCACACTATAAAAATAGTATGGGTGGATCATATGATCAATCCACCATATAAACTTAGTAATATTGAGTGATGTAATCACCCCAACCTTGCCAAAAGTTAACCAACTACTACAATAGATTGGCTTAATAATAGTCCATAAAAGTCCATCTTGGTGTAGGATAAAGTCTGTAGAAGTATTTAAAATTTGAAAATTGATTTGATTTTGAATTTTAAGGTGATATTTTGTATGGTATATGCACATAATATATTTACTAATATGAAACTTGGGTATAAAATTGGTACCAATGTATATAATTCTTCTTTAAGTGAGTATTTGAATAATATAACTATGCAATTTAGCTAATTTTGAAAATTTTCAAGTGTGGAAGACATGTTCCCATGACATGCCCCCACTGTAATCTAAAATTTCTAGTTTTTATAAGTGTAGAGAATATGTTTCCATAACATTCACCTATTATAATCTAAAAAAATTGAGTATTTCATAAGTGTGGAAGCCATACCTTTTTGTCATGCCCCCACTAAAACTTTAAAATATGAATGTGTGGAATTTGTGCCTCTATGATATGCCCCCATTGATATGCCCTCACTTTTGAGTTGAGGGGAAGTAAAAATTGGAAGTCACCTTACCTAAAAAGGATAAGATAATTGTATAATCTATTAATGTATCATGTAATATATAGGATTAACATGTCTAGGCAGATATAACAATGAGATACATTATATGTAATCACATAAAGTCCTACTATGCATGATGTGAATCATGGTAAAGTCTAGATAGTATAATACAAGCTCAAAAAATAATCAAGGACACATATAAGATCACTCAAATTCAAATAAAAATACAATAGTCCAAGGAGAGATCAAACAAAGGGGATGCTAAAAATGCCACACAATCAAAGGGGTGTGACTTATTTAATGTTCATAGAGTAAGAGATATCTTTTTAAATTTAAATAAACAACAAACTATTATGTATTTAAATTTTACAATAGGAAAACATAGGCACAGGAGCCACAATCAATGGAGAGTATTAAAATTCTCAAAAAATAAATAAAATTCAAGATAATACACTCAAATAAGTGAACAAATTGAAAGCATGGAACATAAGAAACCAACATAAACATGTCATACTAGCTCTTGTATATATGTGTTGCTAAAAAAGTTTAAGTATGTAACATATCAAGTGCACTAAAAAATATATAAGCATAGATAAAGGCATGTGTAAGTATATAATATTAGACATGATAATGGAAAATTATCATAAATGGATATAACCTGGATGTCTTATGATCAAATAAGTGGATTCCCCTAGTGTCTAAATGATATGAGTGGAGGGAAGGCCCAACATCCAAAAGAACATAGATAATTTGCTTGGGTATGCATGTACCATACTCAAAAGATGCATGAAACATTTATGTATATATAAATAGATGATATGTTATCTACCAACATGAAATAGCAACATATATTCCAAGGAGATAATATAACATGTAAAAACTAAAAATATTTTGGATTTTTTTGTTTTGTAATTTTTGTTGGTATATTTGAATATTGTAAATAAAAACTATCCTATGAACTCATCCAAAGGATGGTCATAGGTATCTTACCACTATGAACTCAATGAAATAAACTAATGATACTACCAAGGATCATGCATAATTTTAATATTTGGTACTATAAGATAGGTAATGCTCTGTGTATGTATAATAGGAGCTAATGGTCATTGAGAGACAATGGAAGGAGTAGAGGTTTGTGGAACCCATCATTGAATGATCATTGGTTTATTTTAAGTAGTAGTAATAAGAACATGTTTAGGTTATATGTATGTATAAATGTGATACATATTAGATAATGACTTCGTGGAATTGAGGTAGAGCGTAGATCAACAATAACACTCTTGTCATGTTTCAAGAATCACTTCTTTGCTAATGATTGTTTGGTTCAATGAACATTCATTGGTTTGAAACACATTGTTTATATTCAATGATTTCAGACACTTTATTCATGATCCTTAAGTCCATTTTATAACTTCTCACTCAAATCATAAATTCCCTAGATCATCAATTCACTCCTTGGACAACTCTGTATACCTTATCAGATAGGCTAGTAGCATTTTTTTAGACTAATTCACTTTGTATGTCTATGTATGAATGTATATTGAAAAAATAACACCACCTTCAGACACCCCTTATTGCCTAATATATATCCACAAAGTTTCAACCTATAACTCTTTTCCTAACCCACTTTTTTAGTCATCTATTGGCCTTGGATTAGACCTATTAGGTCTATGACACAACTTTAAGCATACAATATGTTTTGTACTATACATACCAGCCTGTACTAGATCAAAACACTAAAAATATATTAATACACATTAAAAAACATCTATTCACCAAATTTCATGAAAATTGGATGGTTAAAACATGTTTTAGGATGAACTTTGTTCCCAAACCCTAATGTAGGGTTTTGATAGGGTTTGCAAACCTGAGAAGGGCTCTATTGCTTTTGTACTTTCCACAATGATTTTTTTTAAAATTTATTAATATATGTAAAATATTCATCCAAATTATTAAATTATTATTCCATGCCTATTCCACCTCTGTTCACATTTTCTTTGCCCCTCTGTGTTCAACTGTGTATTGGACAAGATTGTAAGCATTCGAAAGGAAACCAATTATTATTATAGGTTTATTGAATGATTTTATAACTTTATGAAATATTATAACACCTTAATAAAACATATTATTCCTCTTTCAAACATTTAAAGTTTCTTTAATAACTTCATTCTACCTTATCTCATTCTTTACAGTTGATTGTGAGGGATTTCTCAAACAACTACAGGTTTGTTACATAGTCTATGAATACAAATTATATTTAAACTATTTAATTCATTTAAATTACCTTAAGAGGATTAATATACATGTTTATTATCAGGTATATTTGAGTTTAAAATTATTTCTCACTCAATACTTCCCACACAGAAAGCATGCTCAATCCTTGTTCCTTCATGTAGACAAAATATAGTATACAAATTTGTCTTAAACTTCTCATTTATAAATAATAAAGAAATTTAAAATAATATAGAGAACTTATAATCTCATAAATAACTAAAATTACCAATTATTATCAATCTAAAAACAAAAACACATCTTGATCATAATTCTCTTCTCATACTCTATTTGCACAATCAATGGTGTTACTCACACACGGTCTGTCAACAACATTCTTTTCAAAACAAATAAATATATATTAATTTTATTAGGTTTTTATTCATTTACGCCTTCAAATCCAAACCCCACCAATTCTCATACCTTGAATGAATCTCTCTACACAAAAAAACTACTTATCTCAAAAGACTCTAACTAACTCTTAACTCCCTTATAACTCCCACTTGTACGTTGGGTGTCTCTTAACTACCTTAATATTATCACAAGTAAAAAAAAACCCTTAAAATTATTAAATATCTATAATAAAATATTTCATAACATTTGACATTTCACCAACATCATAAAGTTTGAGAAATAATTAAAAATATTTCAAATATTTGGATTGGCCATTTAGGCAAGAAAATGCCTAAGTGGTCAAATTCAAATTTGATAACACTTTAACTCCTTATATTTATTATTATAGACCTAACATGAATACATTAACTCCTTAATGACTCAAAACATGAAAAATAGACTAATATATACAAAGGTAGTGATGTTCTTACATCATACTGCCGAGGAGCAAAATGAAACTTTCTCTAAAAAATATAAGTGATTTGTCTTTGATGTTATTATTTAACACCTCTTGGTCAATGGAATCTCTTTTTGGATCCCAAGGTCTATTTGATATATGTATACATTTGTGGTGCTTTCTTAACTTTAAATTGGATCCTCCTTGATTCATATCTCTCTTTTTTCTCCTTTGAGGTTGACTTATTTCATAGTGATCTCCCACTTGATAATCTTCATCTTCTTAGTGTTCTCCTACAATATACCTACACATGGAACACACAATTCAATGGAAACCATCTCTTGCTTGTCCTATTTTAAACTAGTCTCTTTTTCTTGTATACTTGTTCTCTCTATGCTTGGTTTTGCTATTTGTTTAATCTTATCTCCTTCAAGATTCTCAACCTCTTAAATCTCATGAGCCTCCTCTTATTGTTATTCAATATTTATCTAAATATTATCTTCTCTCTCTAAGGCCAATGATCTCAACATGCTCACATTCTTAATAAAGTGGTCTAGATTTTCCTTGATTTGAATGAATAACAAGTGATTGGACAAAATTATAAATAATATTTCCACCTTCTCATCTAAGAGTACTCACCTTTTTGGTCTAAATGTAGCAACATATTATTTCTTGAATTTAACTCCTTAGAAGGCTCTTCAACTACTACCTCCTCTTCTTTCGTTACTTAGGTAACTTGTACTTCACTTTGGCTCTTACTCCCCTCTATGAGAACTTATTTTATCATTATTCTTCTTCATTTGTTAATTCCTCCATGAACTTATAGGTTTTTAGCTTTATTTTCTCTTTATTTATTAAATCATTCAAATTTTTCCTCTTCCTTCTCTTAATAAGTGGTATTATAGACCATTGTACCTTTTTTCTCATTATCAACCCATTCCATGGGCTTTTTATCTTCTTTATCATGAAGTTCATCAAGGATATCTATTGCTTTATCTCATTAATATCTCTTTGAAATTATTCCCCTTATTATTTCCTTCTCAATTCTCTTTCCTTATACTTTCTCAGCTGGTCTTTTGTTTAAGGCAGCTCTCCAATCATTCTCTTTACCATCTATACTCTCTTAAGCAAGTCTATTGCACCTTGATATCTCCTTTATCCAGGCTCTCTCCTTGGATCCAAATCTTTGAGCAATCACTTTTCTCTCTCTTTTTGATATTATTTAGTTCCTTATCTCTTCTTCAGCCTCTCTTAGCTTTCAAAATACCTAACCAACTTCTTTCAATCACTTGTAATCTTCTTTTAGTAGCCTCCTAACAATATTCATCATTCTTTCAATAAACTTGATTAAGTACATAACATGAAAACAAAATAGATATGTAACTTTATATTTGTAAACTTTATTCTCTTGATTACCAAAGATCTTCTTTCTTTGATACTAAAATGATGTAGAGGGTAGATCAATAATCACACTCTTGTCTTATTTCAAGAATCACTTCTTTGCTAATGGTTATTTATTTCAATGGCCATTCATTAGTTTGAAAAACATTATTTAGATTCAATGATTTTATAAACATTTTAATACTCCTTAAATCCATTTTATAACTCCTCAATCAAAGCACAGACTCCCCAAAGCATCAACTCACTCCTTGGACAAATATACATACCTTATCAAATAGGCTAGTAGCCTTCTTTTGGACTAATTCACTTTGTACAACTATGTACAAACATATATTGAAAAAATAATAATATATTTAGACACCCATTATCCCCTAATGTATATCCAAAAAGTTTCAACCTCTGACTCTTTTCATAACCCACTTTTCTAGTCATCTATTGGCCTCAGATTAGGCTTATTAGGTTTGTGACATAACTTTAAGCATACAGTTGGTTTTATACCATATATACCATATTGTACCATATAAAAACACTTAAAATATATTTAACCACATTAAATCATGTCTAATCACCAATTTTAATGAAAATTGGATGGTTCAAACATATTTTAGGTGAAATTTGTTTCCTAAACCCTAATGTAGGGTTTTGATAGGGTTGGTAGACTCGAGAAGGGATATTTTGCTTTTGTACTTTCTATAATGAATTTAAAAATAAACCATCTTAATTAATATATGTAAAATATTCATTTAAATTATTAAATCATTATTCCATGCCTATGCCACCTCTATTCACATTTTCTTTGCCCCTCTGTGTTGAATTGTGTGTATCATCTTGTAAGCATCTGAAAGGAAACTAATTGTTATTCTAGGCTTCCTGAATAGTTTTATAATTTTATGAAGTATTATCAAAACTTAATCAAACTCATTATTAATTTTTAAAACATTTAAAATTTCTCTAACAACTTAGTTCTACCTTATCTCATTCTTTATAGTTGACTATGAGGCGTTTATCAAATAACTATAAGTCTATTATATAGTCTATGAATACAATTTGTCTTCAAACTCTTTAAGTCATTTAATTACCTTAATATTATTAATATAAATGTTTATTAATATTTATCTTTAATTTTCCATTTATTTCTCACTCAATACTTCCCACATAGAAAGCATGCTCAGTCTTTGTTCCTTCGTGCAGATAAAATAGAGTATACAAATTTGTCTTAAACTTATCATTTATAAATAAGAAATAAATTTCACATAATATAGATAAATTATAATCTCAAAAATAAATAAAATTACAAATGCTTATAAATATGACAATAAAAACACATTTGGGTCATAATGCTCTTCTCATACTCTGGTTGCACAATCAATGTTATTACTCACACAAGATCTATCAAGATCATTCTTTTCAAAATAAAGAATTATATATTCAATTTCTTGGGTTTTTATTCATTTAAAAATTAAAATCCAAACCTCATCAATTATCTTACCTTGAATTACTCTCTTAAAATACCTACTTATCTCAAAAGACTCCTAACTAGCACAAATAACTCTTAACTCCCTTATAACTCCTACTTATACATTGGGAGTATCTTAACTACCTTAATATTCTAAAAAGTACAAAATAACCTTAAAAATTATTAAATAACACTAAGACACAAGTTCATAACATTTTAAATTCCACCAACATCACAAAGTTTTAGGAACAATACAAAATATTTCAAATACTTGAATTGGCCATTTAGGTAGAAAATGCCTAAGTGGTCAAATTCAAATTTGACAATAATCTAACACCTGATATTGATTATTATAGACCTAACATGAGTATATGGACTCCATAATGAATCAAATCATGAAAAATAGACTGATATATATAAAGGTAGTGATGCTCTTGCATCAAGAATCCATTGTGTGTCTCCGATATAAGAGTCTTTAAGTACCAGTCACCTAGGAAAGGAAATTTCCTTTCACTTACCTTTTTATGGAGTATTAACCTTAGTAGTTTTTATACTTAACTACCTTGTTATAAAATTATGTGGTTTAAGTGGATCTTCACAATGAATTATGGAAACTATAATTACCTATTGGCATGAATGTATTTAACACACCCATGCATTATAGAAGGTATTGCACATAGTTTATGTATCCAAGGTATTCAAAATAACATATGAAAAATAAATGTGTAAGGGATAATGTAAAAGGTATTAACCACATGTGTTTGACCCATCTATAAAAATAATTCAATCTCACAAAAAACCTTATAGGAGGTCCCATCAAATGTTTGAACTAATTTAGATGAAGGATGTACATCATTATGTGTATATCCTAAATGCATAAGTAATTTCATGTTTAAAACATTATTACTTTCACCATAATAAATCATAACACTATGTATAGGTTGGTGATCAAGGTATGCTCAAATTAATAAGGAATGAATATCTAAGTAATAATCCATAATCTCAATATCATCAAAATTAATAAAAGGTCTATGAACCATAGGAGGTGTATGGCATGTATAAGTACCAATAATCCCATCTAATGGGTGCCCATAATATGATGGATGATGTTTATTGTATTCCATTTTCACTTTTGGTTCTTTATTATAATGGTCTTTCAAAGGATTTTAACATATATTCTATTTTTGGTGATCACTAGGCTGTGAACCTAAAACCTTTGGAGGATCATCAAATGTACTTTTTTGGTCATCAAAAAGGTCTTGAAGCTTATGATTCAAGGTAAAACATCAATTCATAAAATTCTCAAGTTTTTCATGATAGTCATAATAATCATTTGAATCATATCCTTTAAGTAGAGGCCAACTCATATGAACCTCTATAGGATGAGAAATAGATATGAGGTGACACTCCAAAAGATTTAGAAGTAATGAAGTTGGAGACTCAGGTAAACATGTAAATTATCTCTTTAGTGTATTGGATAAGACAAGTCTATCAGGTTTTTGTGACACTACATTAACCATTTATTTTCTTAGATTTTTTTGCTTTAATTTATAACTTAGTTTGATAGTAAACTTATTATTTGATGTAGTCTATGTGTTTTATACATACTTAAGTTTATTTAATGAGATAAATTTCATTTCATGATCATTAACAATATGGCATAAGTCATCAAAATACTTGAAATTTTTAAAAACAATGGACTCAAGTAATTGGGAAAGCAAAATCTACTTTAAGATGGATTGAACATATTTATTTTTTATTAGACTAGTCATTTTAGCTAACATTGTCTTGTAATTTAATACATATTCATTGATAGGCTCATTGTTTCCTTACTTGATTACTGTAATTTGTGCATAGGAAACCTTTTTGATAATATTGATAAATAAGTGTGCTAAAAACTGATTTACAAGAGGTTTAAATGTGTATATTGATTGGATTGGTAAATCATATAACCAACTTAGAACATAGTAATTGAGTCTCCTTGAAAATAATTTAGTCAAAATATTATCATTGGAGGCATAATCAAGGCATGTCACATAGAAATATCAAATATGTTGTTCAGGATCAACCTTGCAATCATAAAATGTAAACTTAGGAGCAAAAACATAGTTGGTAATGGGTGATAAGATATCTCTATTTCAAGAGGTTTATAAAACACATCTTTTGAATCAATAGCATAAGGTGATTTCATATAATTTTGTTCAATATTTTTAACCTTAGTTTATAATAGTTTTATAGTTTGGACAAGGATTTGCACCTTTTGGTATTTAAGGTTATAAATTTGGGAAGTTACCAAAGGAGGTGTACCCATAGTTTGAGTAAATGTAAGCATTGAAACTAGTAATTGAGTTGAAGTACTAATGTTTCCCATGTAAGATGTAGAGATAGTAGTTTTAGGGAGCAAAGGTGTGAACACATATATCATGTCTCTATTATAAGTTTGATGTCATGATGTGCCCAATAGGAGGGTTTTTGGTATATATGGATGGACCATAACTCTAATACCCTGATCAATAGATGGACTTGCTTATTCATCTACCCTTTTTTCTTTTTTCTTTTTTATTTACTAATATTGTTTTAATGATCACATAAATATATTCAAGGTTTTATCATATATAATGAACATGAACAAATAGATCAAGAGAAACTAATGTAGTAATTTGTTTAATTTTGGTAAGGTTAAGGTGATTACATTACTCAATCTTACCAATTTTATAGGATGGATTGATCAAATCATCCACCCACACTAGTTTTATAGTACTAATTGGCTTGAATGACTCACACTCACTAGGTTATAAGTATGATTGGGTTGTATGGTTGAGCTAATCTCAACTGTCAGGTGGAAACTCACCTTTTCTCTAAGTTTGGGTGAAATCTTCCCTCTAATATATATATATATATATATATATATATATATATGTATGTATGTATGTATGTATGTATGTATGTATATATATATATATGTATGTATATATATATATATATGTATGTATGTATGTATGTATGTATGTATATGTATATGTGTGTGTATGTATGTATGTATATATATATATATATATATACATATATACATATATATATATACAGATATATATATATATATATATGTATATATATATGTGTGTGTGTGTGTATGTATATATATGCATATGTATATATATATATATATGCATATATATATATATATGTATATATATATATATGTATGTATATATATATATGTATGTGTGTATATATATATATGTACATACATACATACATACATACATACATACATACATATGTGTGTGTGTGTAAACTAGTAGGTTTTTAGTATAGTCCTAATCTTATATCCAAAGCTTCACAATAAATCTATATTCAAATTAAATTACCAAAAGGCAAGATGGTTGCATCTATACATAAATATATACACACACACATATACATACATACCTTATATAAACTGGTAGGTTTTTAATATTGTCCTAATCTTAGATCCAAAGCTTCACAATAAATCTATATTCAAATTAAATTACCAAAAGGCACGATGGTTGCATCTATACATAATTATACTCTTAACCTTGTTCTATTTACTTTCAATCATTTCAAGTTATTTAAATTTCAGATTATTTACATTGGTTATATACTATAACATGCTCTTGGTTTCAATTTAGTCACCAGTAAAACAGTCAAATGGGACTCATAAATACAAAGTGTGTTATACACACCTATGTATGCATTTATTTTATTTTAAAATAGTGATTTAATTATTAGATTAAAGGGAAAAATGTAGACACTAAATCTAAATTATATATCACCTTAGTCTTGTATACTTGGTAAGTACTTATCATGGTTGTACCCTTCAATTCCTAAGACCTTATTGCCAAAAGTCGCACATACACTATGTATTGAGCCTATTAATTAGTTATTAGTTTTACTATATGTTATTATAATGACCTTTGTAATACTCAAAACATTTTAAATATACTTATTATCATCTTTTATAGGTTTTGGACTATACCTATTTTGTAGCTTCTTAGACACTTGCATCCTAGTTGGATTCTTACTTCAATGCTAGTATCCTATGACAAACTAAGTGTCTAGTGACCTAAATTTGTCAAATTTTAAAATGAAATGTCTACCTATGGTTGGCCTAAGTGATTTAATGTGAGATATTTCCAAAAGGTGTGTGTGTGTGTGTGTGTGTGTGTGTGTGTGTGTGTGTGTGTGTGTGTGTGTGTGTGTGTGTGTGTGTGTGTGTGTGTGTGTGTGTGTGTGTGTGAGGGTTGATCCTGTATATATATAGGATCAACCCTCATTCATTATTCACACACACGCGCGTGCACACACACACACACACACACACACACACACACACACACACACACACACACACACACACACACACACACACACACACACACACACACACACACATGATCAACCCTCATTCATTATTCACCTAGCACATGCTTAGAAACTCATAAGACAACTTGACAAAGGTACATAATCAAGTATTCACATGAGAAAAATGTTCTTATATTTCATATTTCAATATTAGTCATAGTGACAACCCATATACAAGTTTAAAGTATTGAAGGATCACTCCATGATCCATACTTTCTAAGTTACAAGATAGGTCACTCTATGTACTTGTTTATCACATGTTGCATCCTTATGCACACATAAACCAACACATAAGAGAGAACTACATAATTATGAGGCCCTCTTACATATAATGGATATATAGGTAATGGCCATTAATAGATGGGTCTTTGGGGCAACTAAAAACCATTTTCTCACTAACCCATTTTTCCCACAGTAACTCCAAGGATGAAAAAGCTAGGGTTTGATAATTTGATGAAAATTAATAACATGTGTAGAAGATTTAAACACACTAGAGTAAAGGTCATATAAAACCTAGAATTTTATAGGTGGTAACACCCAAATAAAGTTATCATTTCATATTGGACACCTATGCCCAAGTCATATAATATCATCATTGCAGCAGTCGAGATCTGACACAAGCATCTAAGGCCCAACAATGTAAATTTCCATAATCTGATGACTATTCTAGGATCTTGATCCAATCCACTTTCAACCTATTTCATCCTAGATATACATGCACATAATAAACCATATAAGTAATCTTATTTTTTATTCATTTAAATATCAATAAATATTTTTAATTTTTATTTTTAGTGTATCTCATTATTATATCTAGTATTATGCGGATGCTAATTTCCTATGCCAAATTAAGTGTTTAGTTCTTTAAAGTGATCAAATTTTCAAAAGAAATGTATACATATATTCTACCTAAATTATTTAATGTGAGATACTTATAAAATGGACTGATATAGATACAAAATAAACCCTAATTCATTCCTCACCTAGAACATACCTAAAAACTCACAAGGAAACTTACCAAAGGTACCTAATCAATCATTCAAGTGAGAACAACTTCTATATTCTCTCTTATTTCAATATCAGTCATATATGGACAACCCATCTAAAGGTCTAAATTAATAAAGGAAAATTCCATGATCTATACTTTCCAAGTTATAAGTTAGGTGACTCTATGTACTTGCTCATCACACATTGCATCCTCATGCACACAAAAACCTACACTAAAAGGAGAACTACATAAGTCTTCATCCATATTCAAATTATTGGATATGTAGGTAATGCCCATGGATAGAAGGGTCCTTTGATAAGATCAAAACCATGTGTATACTAACCCATTTTTAAAATAGTCACTCTAAAGGTGAAAAATTTAGGGTTTGATGATTTGACAAAGAGAAATAACCCATGTGTGAGATATATAGTTGATATTTTATATTGGATACCTTGATCTAATTCATACAATTGCATCAATGTAAATATCTAGATCTAACATAAGTATTTAAGGCCCAAAATATAAATTTATATAATTTGACAAATGTTCTAAGATCCTGATCCAGTCCACTTTCAATGTGTTTCATCCCAAATCTACATGCACACAATAAACCAACTAAGTAATCTTGTTTTTGATTCATTATAATATGAATCAATAGTTATACTTTCTATTTTTAGTGTATCTTAGTATTATAAACTCAAAACAATTTTAATCTAAAATTGAGATGGGTCAATATAGTATAGGGTTAATACTATAGAAATTAATAAGCACAAAAGTTATAAACATATATATAGCATGCCATTAATTTTAAAACTTAGAAAACTAATATTCTAAATTTATAATATTGAGTTATGTTAAAAATAAAAAGTACAACTATTATTTGATATTGAAATGGATTGAAAATAAGAGTACTTAGCTAGTTTATTGTGTGCATGTATATCTAAACTAAAACAAGTTATAAATGGAATGGATCAGGATCTTATAAGGTTAGATTCTATAAATTTGTATTTTGGAGCCTCAGATGCTTGTGTTAGATCTCCATGGTTACGTTGATGCTACTATCTAGCTTATAAGTAGGTGTCTAGTAGGTAATGTCAACATTATTTGGGTGTGACCACCTATAAAATTATAGGTTTTATATCACCTTTATTTTGGTGTGTTCATATCTCATGCACAAGTTTTCAATCTCTGTCAAATGATCAAACCCTAGATTTTTCACCCTTAGTGTGACTGTGAAAAAAATGGGTTTATGGGAAAATAGTGTCGAGCTACCCCAATGACCCCTCTATTAATGAGTAATGCATATATATCCAATAATTTTAATAAAGACTCATACTTATGTATTTATCCCCTTCATGTTGGCTTGTGTATGTATAAATATTCAACGTATGGTAAACAAGTACATAGAGTGACCTAGCTTGTAACCTAAAAAGTATGGTTCATGTAGTGTTCCTTTAGTAATTCATACCTATAGATGGGTTATACCAATGATTTATATTGAAATAATATAGAATAAGGAAGTTTTAATCACTTGAATGTTTGATTGGGTACCTTTGGTAAGTTTTCTTTGTGAGTTTTTAGGTTTGTGTTAGGTGAGAAATTAATGAGGGTTGATCTTGTGTGTGTGTGTGTGTGTGTGTGTGTGTGTGTGTGTGTGTGTGTGTGTGTGTGTGTGTGTGTATCCATTTTAGAAATATATCACATTAAATCACTTAATACAACCATTATTATAATTACGTTTGAAAATATAATGAATTTATGACATTGGACACTTAGTTTGGCTCAAGACACTAGTGTCAATGTAGATGTACAACTGGGATGCTAGTGTTTAGGAAGTTATAAAATAGGTACATGTATAAAAATTATATAGGATGATAATAAGCATGTTTAAATTTTTTTAAGAAATATATAAATTTGGGTCATTAGAACAACATATGGTCAAACTAAGAGATAAGCAATAGGCACAAGAGATTATGGATGCAAGTCTTTCGATAGTAAGGTGTTAGGAATTGAAGGGTGTAGCCATGATAATTACTTACCAAGTATACAATACTGAGGTGATATATAATTCATATTTAGTGTATAAAATTTTTTGGTCACCCATTTTAAGTGATAATCATTTAAGTCAATAATTAAAATAATCCTTCTAGGGGAAATTAAATAATATTATTAGTTATATTTACACTATGTCTGAAATGGATTACATACATTATTAATTTTTTTTGTTTTCATACATAAATATTGAACATTATATTCAAAATCAGTCCATCATAACAAATATCTTAGAGTGGGTGGCTACCCACTCTAAATGAAAAACCATTTTTTCATAGTGAATAAAAATGTCAATTGAACTATTTTTCGTATGCCTATATAATAACAAATTATTAAGTTTTATTATTGTTAGATCTATATTTCTTATTCAAAATTAAACAAACATGATAAATAGATTATAGTGGTCAGCCACCCATTATATATGTGGACCATTTTAGGTATATTAAAAACAATGGTTGATTATCTTATTTGCACTATGCCTAAAATGGCTTGCATGCATTATAGAATTTTATTATTGTTTGATATAAAACCTAAGAATTATATTCAAAATGAATCCATCTTGAGATATATCTTAGAGTGTAAGGTTACCCACTCTAAAATTAAACCATTAATATCATATCAAAAACAATTTTCAATCTTATTATTGAATAATATAGGTCCTTCATCCACTATGATCAGTTGGTAGACCTAGTTTTATTACATCCATATTTATTCAACCATTTTTATATTCACAAGTATTATTGATTTTTTTAAGACCCAATTAATTTTTTTTATCTCTATTTAAATTATTTTTTATGTAACTTAGGTAAAAATTGTATGCTATATGTTTCATAAATAGTTTTATTTCCTATAATTCATTATTGAAACACATTTTTTATGATAAACTAGTTTATTATGTGTTTTAATCAACTTTGAAAATTAATTATTTTATTGTAAGAAATAATGGATTTGATTAGACACACCTCATATAGAGATATCCCATTCCTATATTGTTCCATTGACTACAAGTGAAGTGATGAGTAATGGTTTGTTGATATTTGTTGTCTGGATAACTACCATAATGACTTGTGGTTGTTTCATTTAATAATAAGGGCACATGAATATATTATAATTATATTAAGTAGGAAATGTATTTATAATCATATGATTTTTATTAAATTAAACCATATAAATAAATATAAACATTCATGCCAAGTAATTCAAATGGAGTTAGAGGTGGAACTGTATATAAAAATTATCAAGGTTCATTTTTATGAACACCAAATGGATTCTTTATATTCCTACGACTAGAAAATATAGCCTTATCTAGAATATGACAAATGCAGTGTATGACTGTATTAGAAAAAATTATCATTATGGATGTAATTTAATGATTATTCATCCTTTAAATATGGATAATTAATTTGGTAAAATAACATTTTATGTGAAAATGTTTACTTTTATAAGGAGGCAAAAGTTGGCCAATTTAGAAAATATACTTCAATATCACATTTATCTAAATTAAAACACTCATCATTAGAAAGGATTACTTTAAAACATGATAAAAAGGAGTTTAAAGTTGGCCAATTTAGAAAATATACTTCAATATCACATTTATCTAAATTAAAACACTCATCATTAGAAAGGATTACTTTAAAACATGATAAAAAGGAGTTTAAAAAGATTAAGCCTTCAAAAATTTAATATATTTAACATTTTTTTAATGAAAAAATATTTCAAAGATTAGAACTAAGTGTTATCACCTGACACCTTCTAAATACCAGTATTGATCTCTTGATAGAGATAGTGTCGATCAATTGGTTAACTTAATGTTAGGTAACCTAGTTCCTCTTTCAATGTATGTAATGTTATTACATTTTAATTAAATAATTGGTGATATCATAAATCTTGAGTTTGAACAAGACTTTCTTGATACAAAGATTAATTTTTATATTATTGATAATCAACATACCATTGAAGCATAAAAGACTATCTTAGCAAACCATGGTTTTGAATTTGTACATGATAGAATAAAATAAATAAATTATCATAAACTATCAATGAAGGCCATAATTTAGTAGATAATTATCAAAATCACATTTTAATATTGATTTATGGTCTACTTATATACACTTAAGAGTGATTCATTATTTTATTCTCTAGTTTAACTGGGTAAAAAATATATAATTTTTTTTACTCTTTGTATATCACATTGTTGGATAAGTTATCATGGGGAGAAACTAATATTTGAAGAGAGCCAAGGCTTAATAATATTTAAATCAACATATTTTATTCAATACATAACTATTACATTTATAGGTAACTTATCTCCTATTCTCAAGGAGTTTGTCTTATTATCAAGTCCCCATGATATCTCCCCTAATTTCACTCAATCATAAATATATATTATATCTCTTTAAAAATCCTAAAATATCTCAAAAATTTATTCTACATGAGTTTTTCTCGCAACTAACTCACATAATATTACATATATATCTCACATAGTGAGTAGTTTAATACAACCCAATAATTACTCACATAATATTGCTAACATACAAATGTGATGAGTATCATAATAAATTCATAACATTTTTTTATATCTATGAAAGAAAATAGTGTGTTGGTATATATTTAAAAATATACAATTGGTTCTAGACAAATACAAACATGTATATGGAACAAAAAAAAATCATTCATATATAAGAAAATATGCTTCAATTGTAATAGAAAAAATACCATTTACTTTAGATTACCTTTGATTTATAAATTTGATGGCACACTAAATTTAGATAGAATAATATTCAAACAAAAACATACATTGCTATTTGAAAACATATAATCAAACCATTAGTGACTTTGATTACGTTGCTTTACAATAAAACAAATAATAATAACAAAATGAATTTGAATTAGTACTATTGTGTTGTTTTAGATTGTAATTACTATATCAAATTCTCTATTTTTTTATAGTAACCTATATAAAAAAGTGATTTTATATAAAATTTATATTTATATATAGCTTCTTAGATCATTGCCTTATATCTAATTATTGCTTTATTATGTCCTAAAAACCTTTATATAAAAATTATTAATACAACCTTTTTTTTTTTTTTTTTTTTCTAGTGTAACATATTGTTTTGTATTTTGTATAGTAACATATATAAATGAGTTTGGTTAAAAAATTTATTTGAATAACAGTGATTTTGGATATTAAAATAATTAATATGAAGAAACATTTCTTTGATGTTTTTATGGAGTTGTTCTTAATGGCTCTGAATTTAAAATAATTTATCATCTATATATTAAAAATAGCACCAGCTAACTTTGATTGTGTTCAACATGAATAATATTTTAATTCATAAATTTCATAAAAAATAGGTCTCTGTGTAAAATATTAACATAGTAGAGGTTATTGAGCTCAAACCAAAATGTTACTTCCTTCAACTAAATTTAAATGATTCCTTACACAAATGTTTATGTATTGTTAAATTTGGTATATGGACATCATATAATTCTAAAGACATAAATGAATTAATTATCTCATTTCTTCCAAAAAAATGTTGAAACAAAATAACTTTTTATTTAGATATCCCTAATAAGAATGTGAATTAGTTGACCGAAATGATTGTAAAGGTTTTGGAAACCTTATAATATTTTTCAAACCACTAGAGTTGGTTTAGAAACATAGAAGAGGTCTATACAATCAATTCAATACAATCCTAATAAATGACTCTTACAATAAAATATTTTTAATGATAAGGGTAATTATATAGTTGCAAATACATTTAGTAATTATTTCTATGAAAATAATTACTTGTGGCATGAATTTTGGCCGATGTTTCTAAGTTTAGAAGATGTTGCATATGTAAAGTAAGTAGTAAATAGATTCAATTGAGTGTTAAATAAACAAATTATATTTAGCTTTTATATTTATGGTATGAAAAAATTAACATGTCCACTATCTTATGTAAACTATTTTAAATTAATTATATATTTCATTGATTATACATATGATATTTTGATGTTTAAATTGTTACATGGATTTATTTATCATAAATTATATGAACTAAAAATTATAAATATATGTGTTTTACATGAATGGTTTTGATATTTATCCCACACTTATATTTTTCATAATTTTTTCACACTAGATGTTAGATGGATATTTGTGGTTTTTTACTTACACTTATACATAAAAGTAATAAAAATTGTGATAAATATTGCATGGATATTTGTGATATTTTATTTTTAATTTTAATATTTAATTTATTTAAAAAATTAAAATTCAAAAATTACATCAAAATAAATTATTAATTACAACCATGTTTTATAACAAATACATTGAATTGATTCAGTAAAATCAAATTTAAGAATCTAGTTGTTTAATACTAAATTCTAATAACCTTAAATTTAGAATCTAAAAAATATGGTAACTAATACCACAAAACACTAAATTGGGATCCAATAATAGTAATATAAAATTTTGATATTTGATACTATAAAATATAGTACATAAAATTTCAGGTTTTAATCTAGACTAGAATATGTCTAGATTTATTGAAATTGTGGATAAAAGGTTATCTAAGTGTTTATAAGAAAAATAAGCATGAAACTAGACAATAATCATCAATCAAAAATGAAAAAATAAAAAATTATTAAATTATTTGGCCAACTTATTTAACAAAGCCTAATCTATAATTTTATTGAACCCAAAAGATTTATGTCTTCATTTTAAATCTTGATAAATACTTTTTTTCATTCTTCATTTTCACTTAAGAAAAATGGAAACTTAACATGAGTGAAAAATAAAGAACACAACTTCACAATGACAATCCCCTAAGGCCTTATAATTGATAAGGTAGACTACACATCCAAATGATTCATATAGTCATTCATATCATGTGTGTAATGAATGAAAAATTATGATTACAATATCCTTAACATCTCATAATAAATGTATATAAATAACATTCTATAATAAATGGATAAAATATGAAAAAAAAAATTATCTTTACCATAAAATTCATAAAGACTTATTCCTCATATACTTTACGTATATGGAACCATAAGAGTCCAAATAGATACCATTTAATAAATATTATATACTTACTTAAAACCATGTAAAATAATAAAATTTTAATATAATATTACCTAGTTCACTCTTAAGTGTGATAACACACATTTTGTTTCAATAAAACATGGCATGTTACAATGCTATAGTCTATTCATCCAAAGGGAAAGTAGCATTTTTTTCAATGATTTATAGTTTGATCCAAATAATATTCAAATTATTTGTATGTACTCTACTTTAAAAAAATACTCAAGTAAAGCTACCACTATATGGCATGCAAATTAGCTAGAACTTGAGAGTTAATTAATAATTATAGATAGGGAGTCACTCCCTACAGTTGCATTATAGGGTGTGTCTAAACATTTGGAAACTCCCTATAGTAGTGAAAATTCAAAGAGGGATTCCAATGATCCTTCAACAATCAAACATAATAATAAAACTTTAAAATTTAATAGATTTGTTAAGGTTGGTTTACAATCCATAAATCATGTGATCTATTATCATTTTGTTTCGTATTCATATAGAGATGAAAACACATTTGAAATATTCAAGATAGTTATGTTTATCTTAATTATAAACCATCAACACATTTGTCCAATGCATACACTATAAGTTTGTATCTATTATTTCCTTCAATGTCAATTAAGACCTAAAAAACTCATCCAATATAAATGAAAACACCAAATTTTGGTAAAATTCCATTTTTTATTTGGTATTTTTCATGTTTTTTACACTTGGTCCATGTGCACTCATTTAGATATATTTGATACACCTTCCCCTTATGTTAGGATCAATACCATCATCCCCTAAATTAGGTCTTCATTATATTGAAACGTTGGCTAACCAACATTGGTGGCACCATGCACAAAAACACACTTTTGAAGGAAATCTATAAATCATAATTTTATAGATAATATATGACACTAGGTGAATTTTGAGTCCAAAAAAACTCATGGTAACTCTCAATGGCATTCTATGTTCTCACATAAACCCAAAAAAGTGTTTAGTAGCAAAAGCTTACTTGACATCCATTAATGGTTTCCTTTAGTTCCTCAGCTCTAAAATTAAAGTTGAGTAAATGTAGTTGATTCCAAAATAATTTGAATAATAAGGTATTACCCTTATTAAATCCCTATATACTCATATCTCACCAATAAAATTTCCTATTTTGGGTCCTTAGAACCTTTTATGGCCAATAATGACCACTTAGAGGTCAAACCTCAAAAAGGTGCAAAATTTTTAGTTTTAAACTTTTATTTTTTCATCATAAATGGGGCTCAAAATCAATTTGGTACCTTTAGGGCCATTCCCCTCCCAAGTTCCCAAGAGTCCTAAAAAACCCATTACGATCATTTAGGCCTTCCTTTAAAACATGGATATTTCTAGTTTCCTTTTAAGTTTAGGGGGAACTTTGGTTATTTAAGAGCCTAAATATCCTCAAGGAGTTTTCTAAGGCTTAAAGGAATAATATGATTTATCTAAAGTCTTGGCCTTGAGTTAAAGCATGGTCCTTATAATAAAATATTGACTATATAATCCAAGCATTACTATTAAACTCCCAACTATAGATTGCCTCCCTAACAAGTATTCGTGATTAAATATCAACCAACATCTATGTTTATCTCCAACTAAAAATTCAATCATATGCCATAGACCAAGACCATCATGGTGGAAAGTAGAACTGTCATCCATTGTGTCACTACAAATATAACTTTAAGAAACTCCACACGAGTGTGGAATGTATTGAGCATATACATCACCAACTTTTAAACTTGATTATGGCCTTGCCACTCCATCCATGTTCCTTGACCAAGTATTTAATATTTGACTAAAAATATTTCTTCCACCTAGAATGACTCTATTTACAATCTCCTTTATGCATAATTAAAATAATATAATAATGTTCATCCATTAAAATCTTGAATGGATTATCATATAATTATGGATCTTTAACCAAAGTTCAAGGATTTAATGTAATGACTAAGTATAATTCCATAAAACTTACAGGCATGAAATGGAAGTCATGATCTAATTTTAATCACCCAAAAGTGGTATTCGAGTTCTAAGAGTGCTATTTGACACTAACCATCCCATATTATCCCTAGACCTATCCTAGATCTTGTTATCACACTATTCTAGCCTTTGTGTGGGCCATAAGCATCCTTAGTCAGCTCCAAAGTAGTCTTAGACCCTCATTTCTTGATCATAGGCATTTGTTCCTAGTGTTGTATCAGTTGGAAACTACAGCCATAATAAGGAAAATAGTTCTACATGGAACTAGTGTCCCCAAAATGACACTAATTTCCTTTTCCCTAGATTTTCCCAAATGGATTATTTTTAAAACTAAAGCCTCCTAAGGTCAACCTAGACATCTTTTTATCACCCACAAAAGCAACATAGTAATATATATACATGAATTTTATCCATCTACCTACTATATGTAAATTAAATGTAAAATAAACATTCAAACATAGAAAAATTTGAGATTAATTAATGTTATAAATCCATATTCTACTCTAATTTTGCATACTACCATTTGTAGTGTCCTTGAGTTCAAATTTTATAGATTTCTAGTCTTAAGCACATTCAAGGCACTCAATTACACTATCATAATATAATAAATTTCACTTGTACCATAAATTATGTGGGGATAACTACATTGGGCTTGACCCCTCTTCAGAGTATTGGTATGTAGGCAACTCTCTTCACAATGGAGTGTTGAGGATGTCTAGCCTACCCTACTAACATAGTTTTTATCTCATGCTCTAGTTGTATGGAAGATTAGGTTTTACACAATAAATCATTAATTAAAGTCATAATATAGTGTTTTAAAACTCATGCACATAGGAACAAACCCAAGATATCTAGACATAGGTGCATCCATAAGCTCAGGACAGTCCTACATAAAAGACACTACTGCTAATATCATGACACTATTACCACTTTGCCAATAATGGAAATAATTTACAATTGTGGTGCTATTGTCCATGAAGGGTTATGAAAATAGGATCTATTTTATGACACTTATACCAGTTACATCTTAGTTTCTATCACTTAGATTATCCATAACATGTGTTTTCTAGTTAAGTCATTACTTACACCATTTATTACTATTTTTAGAAAAGTCAAAGCTATTTGATCATATAAAAAATTAGTGGCTATATTTATTTCATATTATTTCCATAATTTATTGCACTTATCCCTTTAATCAAACATAGGATTTACATACACTTGTTAAGTCCTAAAATATTAAACTATTTGGTGAACCTAACTTAATTTGAACATTGTTCAAACCCTAAACATAGCTAACCCTAAGGTTTACATTTTTAGCATCTAGATTTTAGATCCATACATTTTCTAATTTAATTTGATATAATAAGATAATAATGATAGAAGTGTATTAATTTTTTTTTAAAGTTTAATACTTTCATTTGCATGTTTCTTCCCTTTAACTTGGAATGAACTCAAAAAAGACATAAACACATGCATAGATGATGATTTATATCAATTGAAATGTATGTCATTTTTCATTCTATATATAACATGTTATTGGTATCTTATTTGTAATTTAATTAATAAATAAATCCTTACATATATATATATATATATATATATATATATATATATGTGATCTATTACATAAGCTAACAACTAGGTTTTAAGTTTCAATTTCATATGTTATGCATGAGAAAGAATATCCTTCTCCTCATCTCCATGAGGGTGATAAATATTTTCCCTCTATCTAGTTACATACAATCACTCCTCCATGATATGAATCAACCTATAAAATTTTCATTAATCCCCATACTCAACCTATATACACCTCTTTCCTATAATATGTGTGCCTACATGTTCAATTAGAAGTAACTAGGGTTTGCACTTGTGAGACTATAAAGGATAAAATTATCAGTACAATCAGGTTCATTTTAAAATTAAAAACTTAGAATAAACTATTACATGAGAATATTTCAACATTAGAAACTCATATTACAAGACAAGATTCCCAAGGTTAAATTAATGTCAATCACGTATATACATCTTTAGCTACTCAATTTGTGGCAAACAATGTTATGTATCAAAATAATAAATCACAAAAAAGTGCATATATAGCTAGTGTTTTGAAAATTACTCAAGATCAAGATGATAAACAAGGTAGAAATCATGACACTCTCCCTCCACTTAGAAATTAAAACCTAATTTTCAATAAGGATGAGATCTTACATAGATTTATAGATAGACTTCACAAACATCCCCTTGATCATGCACAAAATTTATAAGCCATAATGGAAATTAAGAATAAATCAAACAATGGTCAATCTTCAAATCCCATAGCTAATAACATTATTACACCTATAATAGGGCCAACTCAGATAACATAACCAACAATTTTAATTCAATAACCTATAGTGATAGTTACACCTCTTGTGTCTAGTTCCTCCTCTCCAAATGTACAATCCCTTATACATGAGTTTCATACTCTATAGGCTAAGGTGTTACATCTTGATAAGGGAACCACTAGGTCATCACACGCCTTGGATTCTAATGTTATCTTATATACACCTTTGGAAAACCACATAGCATAAAATCCCTTTCCATCCAAATTTGTGGCACCTAAACTTACATTGTATGATGGTAAGGGTGATCCACAGCACCATATCTAAGCTTTTCATGCAACATGCTTGGACTACGTGTCCAATGATTGGCTTCTCACAAATTTATTTCCAAATAATTTAAAGGATTATACCTTACATTGGTTTTATCACTTACATAATCAATCTATCCCATTATTCAATCATTTTACAAACATGTTTTTAGCACACTTTGCCATAAATATCAATGACAAGATCTCATATGGTTTAATTGCATAGTTGAAACAAAATTCAAATGAGCCTATTGTAGAATACATCTTATGATACAAGACTATATTAGATAAATTGAATAGACCTATGGCAAACAAATAACTTTAGGACATCTTCAAATAGAGTATTTACTAGCATTACATGAATCTATCATATTTAAGAAGTTTCCAACATTCACAGATTTGTGCCACATAATAAAGGAAAGAGAGGTCAAGCTTCTATAAATGGCCAAAATAAAATATACCAATGGATTATCATCAAATAATAATATTTTAATTAATCATCCATATAAGGTAAGTTCCATTGAAAATAAGAGTGATAAAAAATTGATAGTTAATGTAGCTTGAGATATATCTCCTCGCTTAGTTATATCCACTCCTTAACACTTAATCTTCACCAAACTTCCACAATCACTAACATGGGTTTTATAGTATATCTTGAAATGTAATTTAATATTTCTCCATCCCATCAAAGAGGTTGTTATGACAAAACCTTTTCCAAAGATATATGATTTCAAAGTATTATGTATCATAGGGAACTAGGCCATACAATAAATAGATGCTTAAGTATAAATCATAAGATACAATATTTGAATGAGGTTAACATTATTGATGTGGAAACAACCATAAAGACACCAAAATTACAAAAATTAAAGATAAGTCATTAAATATATTCTCATATCCATTTATAATGCACACAAATAATGAGGCAAGGTGAACTTCAGGTGTTCACTACACTTATCAAGCATATACACCACCAACTTCATATCATACTATTATAGAGGAGGCACACCCATTACATGATATCATTGGTATATAGCATAATTTAATTCTATATAGACCACTCATCACCTTCTCTGAGTAGGAGATTGTTGATGATGATAAAAATTTATAAGCACTCTTTATACGAGTCTACATAGATCACCATCCTATCTAGAGTATTCTAGTTGACAACAGGTTAATAATTAACATGTTCATTATGAAAATTTTATAGAATTTGGTTTATTTAGATCAAGATAAATTCACTATATAAATTTTTATTAGTAGTTTTAGTGGTCATGCTCAAAGCTCCATTGGGGAGATTATGATTCCATTATAGGTTGGACCAGTACATGCAACCACTCAATTCTTAGTAGTACCTAGTGCAAGTGTGTTTGATATGTTATTGGGTATAAAATAGATATAATATATATGATACATACTATCCACAATATATATGCCTAAAATACATACATATAAATTAGGTGGTCAAAATTGATGGCCTTTCATATGAGTGTCTTTGACCTATTCCATAACCAGTTACAACACAGTTACTAATTATAGTTATAGTACAATTACCAAATATAACATAGTTATAAAATATATATATATATATATAATCACAATTCCTCTTGATACATTATATATTTAAGTAAATCCACCAGTGTAGATGAGGTCTACTCCTACAATATCAATATGTACGCATACTCTCCCATGGATATCATTATTAGAGAGACCCCTATGTAAAAGATATGTCATAGTTTATAGAGAGATTTACTCCACTCATTTTTCCAAGATTAGTATTATTATATTCTCATGGTTCTCAATATAGGGCACCCATGTCACCTATAAATTCTTCTACCAGTTGGGTTCTTATGACCCCTATAGTTCATAGGATACCATAGTTAGTGCCATATATTTCTAGCACCATTGCATATGCATATACAAATATAGATATAGATAATTTAGTATAGTATATTACGGGACCATAGTTTACATTTCACATAAAATTCATGATCATAGTTCCCTAATTTGATGTATGTCATAATGATAGTGAGTCTCCCATGCGACTCATTAGTTAGTATGGTTCCTTTTTTCTTGTACATACTTTAATTATTTCTTTCTCTTTGTATATAGTTCATTTTTATATTGCTTGTACATAGATTATATCTAATAAATATAAAAAATATATAATATGTCAAAAACCATTAAAACATTCAAATAATTACTCAAGAAAAAAATTAGATTATATGCATTTTTATGTTTACACTTCTTATATTTTCTAGACATTACATATGTTAGTTATCATAGTATAGTTAATTTTATCATACATACATGCTTCACTTGTTCTTGTCGAGTGATTGAAAATGTCTTATAAGACTCAAGTACACTACCTCTAGACTTACTATTTTCTACCCACTGGGGGCATATACACTGATACATGGGTCTTCACTTGACACATTCACCCACTTGGGGGCATCCTATACATATATTTGATTATTAGGTTCTATATTTCTATACTCTACATCATAGCTCTAGCATTATTATATATTGATATTTATCATTGCTACTCTTACTCAAATTTTTTACCGAAGATTATTATTTTAAACTCAAAATATGTACATACTTGCTTTTACATAGATTTGTATTGTATATTCATGCATACTTTCATTTCTACATTACCTATTTTAGACTTTATTATATTATTATGCTTCTTCTATTCAAGGGTATTTAAATATGCCATTATTCTTATGATCTACACCACTTTTATTCACAATGTGTATGATTTGTACATTTTCTCATGTCATTATGTGTGATTTCCTAGTTATGTATGTGAACATTTTAACATGTCCTTCTATGTGGCTCTAATCCAACTTGCTTATTTCTTTTGTATGTGGGAATTTGAACATGTCATTATATGTCTTATTTTCTCAAATTTAGTGGCATGTGCCCATGTCCCTTGTATTATTCCCCTTTGCCTACTTTGCATGCCTATTATGTTTTGTATGTATGCTTTCTTGTATGCATCATGGACATAAAACTTGAATTTACTTTTTACACACACCATTTTTTGACTCTATGAGAGACTTCATGCATCTACCCTTTATACTTGGGTGCTATGATAGACATACTGCACCATCCCCCTAGGTAGATACCTAGTATTACTCATATTTATTATTACATAAAGTGATTACATCTATCTTGAAACCTTTTTAGAATGCTAGACATGACATACATCTCACATTACATAATTATGCTTAGATATTTTTATATTATGATGTTATGTATGCACATTATATTGGATTATCATGTAGTTGTCATATATGATTTGGCTAACATACATTTTTCAAATATTTTTATTTAGAGGATAGTTTTTTCATAGGTTTAAAAACTCCCCTCAAAAGTGGGGGCATTCACAGTGGTTTGTCATAGAGATCAGGCTCCTATATTGCATTCACAATACATTTTTTAACACACAAGTTCAATTACATAAAATCAAACATAGATAAACATAGTGGGAAAATAGTGATTCAAAAAGTAATACAATAGTGGCACAAAATTTAGATGAGAAGGACATTAGTTACCAAATTAGGATAGTAGAGCCACATGGCACTATTATCTAAGATATGGTGCAACTATCCAATAATATCATTTTCAAAATAACTCAGATTGACTAGAATAATACAATAAGTATAATATAGGTTGGCATAGATTTAGTTACAAATTTATCAGTTATATTCATTTTTTACTTAGATTAATACTAAGCTTAGATTCATATCAGTTTGCTCAAATTGGGGGCATCATGCATAGAATGACCAATCCCATATTCAGTCATATACTTAGATATAATTTATTACAACTTAGTCTAGAATCCATATAATCAAATATCATATTTGGGGGCATGTGCATGGTACATTATTTTTGTATACTCAGTTACACACTAGTTGATCAAATGGAATGACAAAATTTCATGTCATTCTCTATACTATATACACTTGACATTATATTTTGGGTTGTCATTAGTTACATGTCTTACTCCATCTATAGTGTTTAGTATTCCCGAGTGGCCCAAATATACCTAATATACCTGAGTGGCCACAAAGTTGACATACACAATTAGATATACGTAGTTAAAAATTTATATTACTTTACACAATTTAGTTTTAGATGCATCTACTACACATGGGTGAGAAACGATGGAGTCATATCCCATTTAAGTTCTTGAGCCATCCACATGAGAGGGTTGGTCACATTATCAATCCAGTCCAAGCTACTCATAGGTCATGATCCACCAAACAAGGGTGGGAAATGATGAAGTCAAAATTGGATTGAGTTATTGAGCCACCCACACATGAGGATTGATAAATCCATCAACTCAGTCCAAGTAATTCACTAATTGATCACTACACACACACACACAAGTTATCACTAGGTTTATACATTGGTTCATGTACTTAGTGAGGTGTATTCATTCCTTTCCTCTTTACTTAGTTTTTCTCAATTTAATTCATTTACTTAGAATATTATTTTTCTTTTGATATCTCTTAATTAAGGACCGATTTACACACATTTCATTTTTAGGACATGCATTAGATCATGCTTCACATACACAGACTCAGCTTTACATACTCAAATTTATCTTCATGAGATTCACTTCTTAGGTAAGTCTAGGTATGTTTATTTTTACTTTATCTTAGTCATTTCACTTTTCTACATTTCTATAATAAAGTGGGGGGGGGGAATTTAATCACCCAAAAGTGGTTTTTGAGTGCTAAGAGTGATAATTGAGACTACCCATCCCTATATTAGCCATATACCTATCCTAAATATTATTATCACACTCATATAGACTTGGTGTGAGACATAGGCATCCCTAGTCATCTCTAAATTAGTCCCAAATCCTCATTTCCCAATCCTAGCCCTTTGATCCTAATGTTTTACTAGCTAGACACTAGTGCCACATGGCACTAGTGTCGCCAAAATGGCACTAATGTCCTTTGAACTAGATTTCCACAAATGGATATATTTTCAAAACTAAACCTTCCTAAGGTCAACATGGACATATTTTATCACATGCACAAGTAACATAGCAGTATATATACAAGAATTTTAGCCCTTTATCCACTAGATGGAAATCAAATGTAAAACACACATTCAAACATAGAAAAATTTGAACATAATTAAGGTTATCAATCCATTTTTCCCCTAATTTTGAATAATACCATCTATAGTAGCCTTAAGCTCATATTTTATAGATTTTCAATCTCAAGCACATTCAAGGCACTCATGGACACTATCATACTAGCATGACTTGTATTTGTACCAACACTTAGGTGGGGAAAAATACATTGAGATTGATCCCTACTTAGAGTATTGGTATTTAGGCAACTCACTTCATGGTGGGGTGTTGATGATGTCCAACCTACCCTACTAACAAACACATTTTTCATCTTATGCTCTAGTTGTATAGAGTATTATGGTTTGCATAATAAATTAATAATTACATGCATAATATAGGGTTTTAAAAGTTGTGTAGGAATAGATCCCACAGGTTTATATATAGGTGCACCTATAATCTCATGATAGTCCTACATAAAGGACACTACCACCAATATCAAGACACTACTACCACTTTACCAATAATGGCACTAATTTCCAATTGTGGCACTACTATCCAGGAGGGGTTCTAACACTAAGATTTAGTTTATAATACTTAGATTAACTTACATCTGAATTTCTAGCACTCATATCATTTGTATCAGGTCTGTTCCAACTAATTCATTACTTGCATCATTTATTACTATTTTTAGAAAAGTCGAAGCTAGTCTATAACAAATTAGTGGATATATTTACTACATATTATTTCCATAATTTATTCCACTCAACCCTTTAATCAAACATAAGATTTACATGCATTATGTCATAAAATGTTAAAACACTAATCAACCTTTTGACCAAGTCATTGGCCCTTAGAGATGGCACTAGCACTTCCACAACTATTCCATGCTAGTGTGGGCTCAAAAGGATTCATAGGCCACTTGACCTAAGTGACACATTAATTTTGAAAAATAGGTTTCAACCTGTATTATATTTTCCATAGTAGGGTAGTGCCACCAACTTTATTTATAAAGTGCCACCACATCTAAAATGGTTGAATCATAAAACTCCACTAGTCCCTTAGGGGCCACTCATTTTTTTAGTCACCCCATATGGCCAAGGGAAACATTTTGTGCTAAATTCATTTAAATAACATTCCCTACAAATAAGGACCTACCCTTTAAGTACAGAGCCTTTTTTTTAAATATTTTACCATAAAGAGTAATATCATTCAAAATATTATAATGGGAACATTATTGCTCTAAAAATTTCCAAACAAAAACTTAGATACTATGAAAAAATAACTTTATTCTAAAAAACTAGGCATATTTTTTCCTCATTAGATGCGATTTTTTTTTTTTTTTTTGAAAATAGGAAAATTTACTTAAGAAATAAGAGCAATTAGAAAGTTCAACTTTTAAAACTCATATCTTTCATTTTATAGCTCCTAAAAATATTTCATGGATTTATATGGATTTTTGGTAGAGACTAAATTGTGAATACATTAGACAATGGAGAATTAGTTAGTACTTTGCATACGTAAAAATTATGAAACCCAAACAACCTCTTTAAGGCCTTAATCTCTACAAGTGATTTCACTAGATTTTAAATCAAACTACCAACTAATAATTCATTTTATCATAATATAACATGTATTGGATATGTTAAGAACATAAGTAAACCATTTTAATACAAAAAAACCTTTATTTCAATTGAATAATTCATTTTATCTTGCCTTCAATATGGTTATAAGAGAGACATTATTCACACATTCATTCAATTATTCACATAATATAATATTTATAATACTTCTAAATAATTTTTTAAAAAGAAATGTAATGCTTGAAAAGTTCCAAAGTTAAAATATTACAATATTTTACGTTACATTTCAAGATCCAAGATAATTCACTAGTTCCACAAATATATTTTGCAATGCCAAGGCAAAAAGGGGATCACCTCCCATATTTTTTCCATTATCAAGTGATTTCCCTAGACACCCACAAGACAAGGACTCACATTTTTTGTCATGATTATTACTATAAAAGTTTTTATAAATTATGAAGGAGGTTTAATGTACTCTAAAGATAAATGCATACAATAAAATCCCTTTGGTAAAAAACTCCCAAGGAATATTCTTGAATAAATTTAAATAAGGATATAAAACCCACTTGGATGATATTTCACTTCTAACTTTCAAGGGGTGAGATAATACTGGCTTTGAGATAATCATTCACCCTTTACCCATCCTACCATAACAAATCAATCCCATGTGAGTAACATAAATTTACAATTTACACACTCAAATATGGCCTTAAAAACATAAAATAATGTGATATAAAATATTTCCCATACAAATTTAAGAGTATTATAAAAATAAGTGGCCTTACGTCCAAATATGTTCAAAACAAGTAAAGGATTACAAGACAAAATGCCTTGTCAATCCAAAAAAAACTTGCAATGATTTAAGGAGGGTAAAAATAGATACTCTAAACATAAATATAAATAAATTTAAATTTTTTATGTGTAATTCATACCTAATTTTATCTATTTATAAGTGATGTTCCTTCCTATAAGGATTTTCTTCCAACTATCATCCATCTTCCAAAGATTCATCCTAGTCTTCCTAAGTTTAAACTCCAACTCTATTTTTTAATAATGGAAAAAATGTCTACACAATGATGGATTCCCATTTACTTATAATTAGATACATTAATTATTTTACCAATGGGAAGGTGAAACTTATACCTTCACATTCCTTTTTCCCTTCTCCAAAACATATTCTAATCATTATCTCCTCTTACAAGGTGCATGCTCTTTATTAAAAAGCATGAGGGTAAGCATGGGTCTCTCATAATAAATAATTTTATTCATCTTAAAATTTAATTAATGAGGACATTTTTTGTAATAAAAATATTATTATACATTTTAAATTATTCTTAGCCCTTCATTTTAGTCAAAAAATCTCTAATTTCACTGTAGAATATCTAAATCTCACTTTATACAACCCCCTAAAAATTACTTGTTTTTCCCATTTTATTTTTTCAAGTGGAATAATTATTTTGAATATTTTTCATCCTTTTTAACTCCTATATAGTTTAATAAAATTATAATGCATGGGTAAAGGGTTTTGAATAGTGTTAGTTATGCAAAAATATCCAAAATTCAAAACTAGCAACTAAAACATAACTAAAACTAGAAATTAGGAAAGGTGTGAAATAAATTCATTGAAAATATAATGATTATTAAAATACATTAAAAATATAGTATATAATTATTCATTTGTCCACTTGTAATATTGCACATTTATGCACACATAAAACTTATCTATCTTCGATCAGCCAAAGTAATTAAATGTAAAATTCTCAAGTAACATGAATAAACATGCAATGCATACATAAAATCATCTCAAAAACCATAATATATAAATATATCAAATGAGATAACATCATCGTGTCAATGTTTAATCACCCATATGCTTAAAAATATGGTATAAATGTTTTAACTTAACTAGATCAAGAACATCCAAATATCCATACAATTAATATTGAAGTAATCATATAGATCTACTAGGAACATCACATACATTAAATCAAACTATCTAAGATTCATGAAACCAAAATTTGAATCTCATGCCATAATTATGTATTGTGTGGCATCCCAAGGACAAGAAAAATGTAGTGGAAGGTATAAAAATAATCTATATTAAAAATTGGTCCTTACTTCCGCTCCCCTTAAATAGACTTCTTGGAAATCACTTAATTAGGGAGGAGATAGGTCAAACAATGCTACTAAAACCTCTAATAATAAATTTTTACTAAAATTAGTAGTCTCACTAGATGTTAGACACTGAGTCCTACATGTCTTATAGATGAAATTTGATTACCTCTCAAAGTAAATAACACACGAATAATATAATAATTTTGTTGTCTAAATATTACTCAATCTAACATAGGTGGGAGGTAGCGACCATTCCCTATATGAAAGAGAGGAAGATGGCCTTAATATATTATCTAACATGTTCCCATCTTAACCCTATTGTATATGTTTGGTGATATACCAATAATTAATAAAACACACCAAGCACATGTAACCAACAAGGGCAACTATAAATATATCTTTGGTAACATTTAAAGTTATTAAACACCCAAATGTATAAGTTTTACTTTCCAATTGATAGATTGAGAGAAAGAGGACTTCAATAATTTTCTTTATCATTATTTACCAAACCCTTTACTTAGGTAAAATAGGATATATTGGGACTATTATATCACCTTTTCCCAAAACTTATTTCAAGGATTCATTAGGAGGAATTTGGATGTCAATCTTCATGACCAAACCATAATCAAGGAATCCATTAGGACTTTAGATGTTAGTCCTAATTCTTAATACCTAATCAAATAAGCCATTATGATGACTTTGTATGTTGGTCTCAATACTTAAACCTTAATCAAATGATTTATGAGGAGGAATTTTGAAATTATTCCCTGTGTATAAACCCTAATCAAATAATCCATTAGGAAGACTTTGAACATTAGTCCCAATTCCCAAACCTTAATGTTTTTAAATAATAACTACTCTTAAAATATATTTATTTTGAGTTTATGAGGTTGAATAAAAATGATATGTAATATTCCAACCAATGTATATAAAATATCATAATAAAACCCACCTCCACGACTACCTTGAGTTAGGAGGGAACACATGCTCTCAATACATTACAAACACTAAGGCTCACATCATATTTATAGCCTTATATGATGAATAAAATGAGGTGATTTATCCCAAATTTCTCAACAATTTCTATAACATATCCTAATCTTTTCCCATAAGCTAAGACTAATAGTATTACTTCTCACCTACTAGTCCCAAGTATCACAAGGAAAAATATACCACAAAAGGATCATCAAAACAACATGCTTAACTAAGTGGAAAAAAATATGAATATAATAAAGGATTAAATTTATAAATTTCTAAGCATCCTAGATCACTCTAAAATGAGAATAAAATGAAAAATTATAACAACCTAATTGAATCCTAAGGGTAATAAGCTAAAAATTATCTAAACAACAAAATCCAATCCTTATTGAATACAAGAAATAAGTAGGATATCCAATGTTTTTTCAATAAATATTTAAATAATCAATTACTAACCAACCTTGAAATCTAATAATAATGAGATTCATAAAATATGATACCAAGTCCACTTAAAATTCCCACATCAATAACTAGATTATTTTCAATTTACACCACATCAAGTAGAAAATTCAAAATTCAAAATAATAATAATACTAAATAATGTGGTTCTATAATGCCACCAAGGGGGAGTAGGGATATAAATTATTAAAAATCTAGTAATAAAAATATTCAATAACCCTATGCAATATGAAGTACATATAGAAATTCCAAGTTTCTAAGATCTCCACACACTTCCCAAAAAGTAATTGTTAAGGCTCAAAACACATTTCCCATAACATGTGAAAGGTTAAAAACCTAGAGGAAACATGTTACTACATCTTACATAATATCATAAACTAACACAAAGAAAAGGAAAATATAATGCCATGGTTGAGAGATGTAGGAAACCCATACTAGCAAATACATGGATCCAAACAACCAAAAAATCATTTATAATCATATAAATGTAAATTTACTCAAAGGAATTATGTTTTTCCTAATTTAAAAGATATAGTTCCCATTCTTATTGAGGTCTGATGTTCTTATTCTAACAATAATTATTCCCCTTAAGATGAAGAGAAAGATGGAATAAAAATATGTAGTAACTAAGCCTAACATTGTATAAAGCATAACACTGCTACATTCCTTCACAACAAGGAGTGTGTTAGTCATTAAAAGGTGACAATTGTCCTTTAGGGGTAGATATGATCCCTTGAAATATACATTCCCATAACACCAAACCTCTATCAAATAGAATCACACTTGCCTAGGTGAGTAACAACTTATGCTCACATAATACCTGCAACACATAATGCAATAGGCCTTTATGATTTTCCTACAACCCAAAAGGTTAAATCATCATCAATAGTGTTTGATATATGATGATCAATAAGGTTCTAAGATATTTATTCATTAGACTCATGAAACATATTGGGGTGATAACTTATTCAACAAGGTATAAATTATGCACTCACATTTCTCAGTTAAAAGGGTTTATATACAAACTATGTGAAGAAAACTAGTTGTTTCACAAGGAACACACTTATACTAAACAAATATTTTATCAAATGGTCCTATAACTACATCTCAATCTTACAAGGCTCATGTGTCTTATCCAATATGGTGCCTTGTAATTTTTCCCATCTAAAGGACCAATTTAAATATTTGATAAAAAATCTAAGGAATTCTAGACAACTTATACAATAATTAAAGTTAACCTCATGAATATAGGGGAAATACATCCAACAAAGAGTTAAATATGAAAAAGACTCTCCTAGTTAAGTTTGAAATCAACATAACTTAAGAATCCATTCACTCAAGCTAGGTGCCAAGAAACAAAGGTGTGAAACTCACTATTCCTTAGAAATCCATACACAAGGATGACCTTAGCATCAAAACACAATTCAAGTGTGTTTTATGTTTACAACAAAAGGCATGGGAATCCACATTAAACATTAATAAATTAAAAGCATGGCACCATGTGCTAATAAATTTTGTATTCATAGGTAAGATTCATAAATAGCTATTTTAATCAACAGTTAACACAAAATAATGTGTCACCTCAAAAATTTCAACTACCATCAAATATTAGATGTCATAATAAAATCCAAAATTTATTACTCTAGGTAATGAGCACACATGCTACAAGGGTGATAGAACGTCTCTATCATAAATTGTATTCAAGTCAAAATGAGAAAACAACTACTCAAGATTAAAAAAAACATATATATCTACAAGAAACTACCCTATTATCACCATCATCTTCACCCATAGGTAACCCATTAAATTGGGTTTCACCACCATAGAATATTTATCTTCTATAATGGGATAGTGATGAGGCTCATTACATTCAATGGAAATCCTTCTATCTTTAACACATTGATCAAGTCATGATGCTCCAAAAATAGGAATCTATGTTCAAACCTTACTATTAATGAGTAATACATTCCTTGTGAGGTTCTATACCATATCCATATTTCATTGGTTTAACACAAGGAATTTTATAATAAAAAAATATTTCAAGTAAAGGGTTATAACCTTCAAGGTAGGATGACCAAAATATTTAGATATTAACATCCAAACTTTATCCCTATACCTTGGGTAATAATAAAAACATGTTTTAAGATGAAATTTGTGTACCTTTAACATATTCATGACTTAATGAAGTTGATTATTACACCTTATCAATACCAAATTCCACACAAGGTCCACTTTTCCTTTCCAACCATCATCGATGCCTAATGCTAGTGGAAACACATAGAAATTTTGGGATAAGGATCAATCCCCATAATAAAACATAAAAATAACATGATCCATATGAGGCTACCTAATAATGCCTTCTCTATGGTTTCATTGGTCTAATAACTCAAGGTGATTACAATATCATACAACATTCCTACGTAATTTGCTATGTTTTAAGAAAAAACCTATGCATAAATTATAGAGGTCCTTGGTCCCTGGCATTGATCAAACATATACCAAATGTATTCATATCCCATTAGGGTCTAATTTATATTATCATTCCAACCCAAGAAGTAAGTTAATCTAAATCTAATTATAAATAACTCAAAAGGTAAGAGATGGTTAAGGTAAGAGGAGTGGAATGGTCACTCTAAAATACCTCCTCTCAATATCCATAGGTCTATTACTCAAAATAATAATAACATAAAGCATCCATATCATATACTCCACTTTAGTATCAAGTCTAAGTTACACAAATGTAAGTGGTCATTAAACCTATAACAGTCCATCTTGATCCAAGGTCAACTATTAATTATAAGGTCTAATTATAACCAACCCACTTCATCTTAAGAACCAATGGAAGTCTATTCCTTGATCCTCTCCAAAGCCATGAAGGGTATTATGTTAATTATTAAGGTGGTGGGAAGTCTCACAAGTCTATCATATAATGTGTCACTCATGAGCCAGTGGAAACTTTGCCTCCCAACACTAGATGGAGATTCTATATTAAGATCAATTATAAATCCAACTAGGTCAAAGGATAAAGTATTTAGAGGTCTTAGGTGATAATTTTATGTCCCTTCCCTATTGGGATAGCATTTCATAACTACTTTTAGTAACATCTCCCAAACCACTTAATAATCTCAATTTATATTTTTGAAGCTATAGAAGTATCATATATATTGATCTGATCATAGGCAATCTCATTGAGTGGACACCAAACATTAGGTGCTTAGTTTGAAGAGTCTCATGTCCATCAAGTTCATAATAATTTATTATTTTGTATTATACATGCCTCCTTAGTGGGGAATATAATAAAAGTAAAAAAATATTTAGTTTGATGCATAAAAAATGATATTGAACAAAAAACCTAGAGCTCCCAGTGTTAAAACTATTCTCTATTACCAATTATCATGTCCATAATTTTGCATGAATAAATCCACTCAAATACAAGTATATTTTTTATTAATGTGAAATTTGAACATAATATGACTTGTAACACTCCAAGCATCCATAAATTTCACCATGAATCATCATGTGTTGTTACCAATGTATAAGTGGTCATATGGTCATTGATATGCATGTGTTGACCTCTCTTACACTAACCAACTTGTTATGGATTAGATGGCCTATACATACTATATGAGTATAGTGGGCCCCATAACCCCTTCTATTCTTATTCTAGACTCACAATTGATATATAGAGGATCTCATCATGTTATATGGTTAAATAACCCACTCTAGCACTCAATGGGGTTCAAATAAGAACCTAATATGTTTTAGCCAATCAGAGGGTTTAGTTCTTCACCTTAAGTCACAAGTGGAATATAATTTTGATTTGAATTAATTTTTATCAAAATTTATTAATCAAAGTCAAAAATTTCTCATGTGACCTCAAAAGTGTCCTAATGTATCTTAGGCTATCCATTAGTGTGTGGAGAATCCAATTTTCATCATTTTATCTAGCTCATCCCTACCATTGAATCATGACAAATCACAAAAGTCATAAATATCCTTATGGATATCTATAAATAATCCATTTTTAAACCAAAAAAGAGAACAAGCTATATAAAAATATAAGGGAGGTTTTAGAAATAAGTATAAACTTATAATCCTTCCCATTCCTACCCTAGGACTCTATTTTATAACCTTTGATGGAGCCACAGGTAGAAACACACTCTTTAAAGTAGTCTCTAAATCAAAATTAGAAAATGATAATGCAATATTGGGTAATTATGATTCCAATGATGCTCACAATAAGTATCCATGACATTCCAAGCTCTCACTCAATAGATAAATGTGTTTAGTCGAAAAAACTTAACTATCAACCATTAATGGCAGCCTCCAAATCCTCGGCTCCAAAATTAAAGTTGTAGAGATTTCATTGATCAAAGAAACATTCATATAATTAAGGGGTCCCCTTAGAATCTCCATCGACCTTAAAAATCTAACAAGGTGAACATTTTTTGGGTCCTTGGAAACTTTGATGACCATTACTGGTTGTTATAATCTCAAATAAAAGAAAGATAAGAAAGTTTTAATTTCACACTTTGATTTTTGATTCATTATAAAGGGGGTTTAAAATCATGGGGGGGGGGGGGTCCCTTAATGGTCACTCATATCATTAGATCTAAGGAGTCCTTAAAATCCATTCAAGGGCTTTTAGGCCTTCCCTAAAAACATGAATTTACTTTTAAGTTTTATTGCCTAAAAATTCTTCCATGCAAAAGAGGGAAAAAAATTAAGAGATAAATTTCAAGTCACCCCACCCACAGTCCTCTTAAGAGCTTAAAAAGTCCTGACAATATAAAACTTTAAGGCATAATTGTACATCTTTAAAGGCTTGGCCTTAAACTATAACATAGTCCTTATACTAAAATATAGACTTAATAATCTATGTATTACTATTAAAATTACCTCACTAACATGCATTAACAGTTAGATATAGGCTTCCAACTAAGTTTAAATGCCACTAAAATTTTATCATGTGGCATAGACTAAGACCACTAGGTTATAAAGGAGGACCATTTCCCATAATGTCATTATAGTCATGGCTCTGAGTATCTCCACCTAATTGCATAATGTTTTGATCAGTTTCACTACTTTTCTCCGAAAATTTTCTACTTTTCTACTCCATCTACACTTTGAATAATTATTCAAGATTAAACTAAAAATAACCTTATCATTAGTATCAGCTCTATGCTAAATATTTTTCATTCCTAAGTAGGTTGCCATCATAATGCTTAGCCCTTATTATCTTGAATGTTTTTACATCCCCCCAAAGCTTAAACCATAGTGTAAGTCATTGGAATAAGTATTAAGTGAAACTCCACGAAACTTTGAAGAATCAAATGGAAGTCATATGTTGATCAACATTTTTACTTAGTTATCATAATTTAGGGTCAACACCAAAACCTCCACACCTATTCCATGCCATTACGAGTTTCCTAGGATTCATATATCAATTGTCCTAGCTAAAACATATATTATCAATAATTATATCATGTCTTGTATAGTATTTTACATATTAGAGTGGCACCAATACCCTATTTTATAAAGTGTCTCCACCTTTAAGTTATTCAAATCATAAAGCTTCACTGGCAACTTAGGAGCCAACCCTTTTTTCCATCACCCTATATGACTTTGGGCATAATCATGGGCTAAATTCTCTATGTCACCTATCTTATAATGAAGGACTTTCCCTCCTAGTAAAGGACACACTTTTTCATAGTTTTCCCTACAGAGTAGTAGTTTTATAAAATTCATAAAAATAACCTTGCTACTCCACAAATTTTAAGAGGACCCTAGAGACAATAAAAATTTGAACTTAATTCTAAAATTGTTTTTAGCATATGTATACCTTGTTAAACATGTAAATAAATTCTTGAAAAGAGGATAATTTATTTAATAAAATAGATCAATTAGGCAAGTTCAACTTCAAAAACTTATATAATTTCATATCTAATAAAATTATTCTAAATTTTTTATAGATTCATCGTAGCATAGATTTTGAATAAATTAGATTGTGGATATTTAGATAATATTTCAAATGAATAAAAATAATTAAACTCAAAAAACCTCTCTTTAATACCGTAATCTCTACAAGTGATTTCATAAAAGTTTAAATAAAAATACCACCTAATATTTTTTTTTGCATAATAAAATAAGTAATTAGATATGCTTTTGATAAGGTAAGGTGGCAATCTAGGGGCTGAACCCTTCATAGAGCAAAAAAGACAAGAAGGCAATCAAACAAAATATGCCTTTAGAGAGATGACGACACAAGCCAAGAAACAACAGACACAAAAACAAAACACAAGAAATGGAAAGACCAGAGTCAGAGAGGACTCTCCTTACATAACCATTGATTTGAGAAGATCATTAAGTTTCTCAATATTCTCTACATTGTTAGCATGCCCAGTATTACCCACCTCTTTCAGCATAGACATGTTTAGGATAATTGTATTTCAGAGTCCCTTGGTGAAATTCTACTCCAGCCTCTGAATACGATCCTTCAAGGCCCTAATTTCATATTTCCAATCAGTCTCATTCTCTATTTCCTCGTTAGCTTCCTCAACATACATTTTCCCCTTATTGTCAATAGTTTCCATAGAGTCAGCACCATGCTCCTCAGTAACCTCAAAATCCCTAGTCTCCTGCTTCCCTCCAGTGTCCTCAAAAATTTCTTGGATTTCCAGCTCCTTAGAATCTTCCTCTTGGGTTGCTTCCTCCAAAGCACTTTCTGAGTAATCAGTCAATCTGGCCTTTAGGGTGGGTTTACCAATAATCTACCCTAACCTTCGAACTCTAGAGGAGAAGCCTTCCTTATTAATTTTGGAAGACTTATAATATTTACCACCTTGGACCCCCGTGGCCCTACCCAGATTTTTGTGGGTCCCCTTTGTGGTTTCTCTAATATTCTCTTCCTCCTCATCAACCTTTCTCTTCTTACCCTTCTTGCTCAAAAAGGAGCTGAGGGTGTCAATAGGGGTCTCTTCTAGGGTGGAGAAAGAAACATCTTTTGTTTTGGTAGGAGCAGGGGAAAAACAAGACTCATCAATAGCATCGCTAGACACCGAATTGGAAGGAATGTCTCCACTATCAATTCTGATAGTCTTGGATGGCTCAAGGGCTTAATGGAAGTTATATAAGTATAAAATTAGGCCCTAGTGTAGGGGAATAGGGTTCATATCTAGCTTCTTAGCCATTTTAGCTCTCACCCTAAGGACAGAGTGCTCTAAAGAGGAGAGCAGGTAAAAAGGGAAACTAATAATAACATTGCATCTGAAGTGATTTAACAGAGGGAGGTGGTAATTTTAAAACCTAGTGAATCAACCTTTGAGCATGAAGTACTTCATGAGAATGAATCACACTCCATCCCATGGATTTAGAAGTTTAGCATGCTTGAATCCCCCCTGATATAGGATGAGTTCTTCTCCCTCTCCCCAAAATAGTTTGTGGCTTGCAAGATCCATAATTTTTGTTTTCCTTTGAAGTTTTATTCCCTACATGGCCATTCCCATGGCCATAGAAATCACCTTTGCAGATATTTCAAAACTAATTCCACCCACCGTGACCCACCTATTTAACCAAGATCTCACAAATTGCTCAGACAAGTTTTCGTCGAACCCATTAAGCCTTTCTAGATATGGACTAATTCCCCCTTCTTTACAATAATGCCAAACTAGTGGATTATCTTTAAATTCACATCAAGAGACTGGTTCTATTTGAATAGGGTCTCCTCTCATTTTGTGTTTGTAGACCCAAACCGTGGATTTCCTAAATTTAGCCTTCAGCTTTGAAATGGTTGCTAACCCTTGTTTCCATTTATGCATAATGAAGATGTGATGGCTCATTATTTGAAATACCCTACAGAGATGACATTGTCTACTCCCATGCTTGGAAATTATTTCCCATTGATTTTCATAATGAGATCCACGCACCTTAACCTTATGATATAATGAATCATGAATGATTGTCAAATAAATACCAAAGTTATCAAGTTTTGAAATCCACAATGGCCCTCTCCAAATGGACCGCCTCTGAGAGCTATCCTTGTCATAAATGTGCCTCATCCTTGACAAGTCATCTCCTTTTAAATAATATCCCTAATGTTTAAGGGAATATGAACACCTTGTCACCACACCCTCCAACCTAAACATTGTTGACCAAGATTGGCACAAGCATCAGCAACCCTGTTTCCCTCTCTGTAAATATGGGAAATCTCTACTCCGGAGAACTTTTGCAAAAGAAATTGAATATCTATAATGATGTCTTTTAGATTAATTCCCACATTTGATGCTTTATTAACTACATATATGAACATTTTAGAGTCTCCTTGTATACTCAAGTTCCTTATTCCTAGGGATATAGCCAACTATAACCCCATAGTAGAGCCATTGCTTCAGCATAGTTATTGCTCTGGCATCCTATTCCACCAGCATAGACAATAGTCATCCATCCTTTATCATTCCTTATAATTCCTCCTCCACTAGCTTTACCATCTGACTTGGATACCCCATTAAAGTTGAGTTTCATCTAGTTAGGCTTTGAGGGGATCCATTTAGTATTTAGTCTCTATAGAATTTTGGAGTTATTATACCCAGGGATCTGGTTTAAAACCTTCCATTTGGCTGCAATTTGGTTTTCAATTTGAGATAGGGGTTTCTATGTAGCATGAATATGAGTTGTTGTGACACTTTCCATAATGGTCTTAACAAAGGAGTGAAACACCTAAGATGCATTTCTAGCAGTGTCCCTGAAAATTATGTGGTTGCGCTCTTTCCATAAAATCTAGCTCAAACATGGTAGAGTTTGCTTCCCTAATTCCATAAGCCAAGGATGTGTGAAGGTTGGATTCTAGCTGCGGATTACTTCTTTAAGGTTAGAATTATAGACCCATTTAATACCAAAGTTATTAAGTATTGTGCCCCATAATTCTTGGGAAAAATCACAGTGGATGAAGAGGTGTGAAACTGATTCCTATTTTGAACCACACAAAAAACATTTGTTAACCAGGGTAAAGCCTCTCTTTTGAAGGTTATCCTATGTTAGGATTTTGTTATGAGTAGCATCCCACTATAACATGTTAATTTTTGGAATAAGTTTATAATTCCAAACCTTTTTCCATACATCTTTATTATGAGCTTTAAGAATGAGTAGATGATAAGCAGATTTGACAAAGAACAATCCATTCTTATCTAGACACTAGTCCTGTTCATCTTCATAGGGGAAGAGAGGGATTCTAATCTCCTAAATGCACTACTAGATCTCCCACACTCTAGGGAAAATCTCAGGCTAGTGATCACAGCAGTCCAATAGAATTTTCTAGCTCCGCATCCCATTGTTATTTTCCATATAATCACTGACTCTATCTCTAAAAAATTGAGTAGCCAAGTCAACAATCTCTCCATAGTTTCCTTATGTGATGAGAGCCTTATCCTTTAACTAGATATCATCCTAGAATTTAATATGCTAGCCATTTCCAAGTTTCCATCTAATTCCCTGTTTAAGAAGGCTTCTACTTTTTAGCATTTTATTCCATATCATAGATCCCTGGGGTAATCCCATCTATTGAAGAAAGTTGGAATCATCAATGCTATGCATGTATTTGGCATACATTATTTCCCCCCAATCATTATTTTTATGGATCAGGTTCCAACTAAGTTTTGAGAGAAGGGCTTTGTTCATGTTCTTGATAGACCTAATATTGAGTCCACCATGAGATTTTGGAAGACACACTTTTTCCCATCTAACTAAAGACATTCTCTATTTGTCTTCCACCCCTGTCCATAAAAATTTTCTTTGGATATGTTCCAGTTTATTAGTAAAATACGTAGGAATTTTAAAAAGAGACAGGAAGTATGTAGGAATACCTTACAACGAGGCCTGAAGAAGTTGTAGTTTACCAGCACTGCTGAGGAGTTTCCATTTCCAACCAAGAAGTTTCCTCTGCATTCTTTCCACAATTCCATTCCAAAAATAAGGAGATACCTCTTTGACCATGAGTGGGAGACCCAGGTAGGTAGCTAGTAGAGCAGCTTTAACACATTCTAATATATCAATTATTATATGTCTAAGGTCATTAGAATTGTTGAAGAAATACACATTGCTTTTTTGGAAATTTATCCTTTTTCTAGACTCTATGGCATAATTATTTAAGATATTCTTCCATCATCTAGCTTCAATCACTGATGAGATGCCAAAGAAGATGGTATCATCCACAAACTATTGCACCACCATAGGATGAAGGGAAGAGGCAGGTTTGATGCCCAGTAGCTTTTTTGAGGCTATATCTGCTTGTATGTATCTTCCCAGTGCCTCTGCCATAATGATGAAAAGTATGGGGAGAGAAGGTCTCCCTAATGAATTACTCTCGAAGATGAGAAAAACCCTCTAAGTACACCATTTACCAGCACTGAGAATTTTGTAGAAGAGACAAAGTAATTAGATATGTTAAGAACATAAGTATAGTTTTATTTTTAGAAATAAAACTTTTATTTTCATTGAATAATTCATTTTAATTTTCCTTTAATAGGTTTATAAAATAGATAAATTATTTACACTTGAAACAAATTATTATTACAATCTTTCCTTCAACTCTTCACATAATACAAAATTACAAGGACTTAAAATAATTTTACAAGTGTTAATAAGGATTTAAAAATAACCCAAGAAAAAACACCACAATATTTTCTAATATAATTCATTATATCCAAAAGTACATCCCACAATGCTAAGGAAAGGAGGTGCTTGCTTCTCAATATAATGCTAAACACTCCCATATCTAATCATTAATATTACCATATAATGCTTTATAAGTGATGAATGAGGATTTGGTTTAATCTAAATGGAAATGTAGGCTAGACAACACCTCTATTTTAGTATATCTTCCTATGAGCTATGAAACACTTTGTATGCCCAAGTCAAAACACATACATCCCAAACACAAGAAACAAATAATTCCCAAGGAATATACTAAAGTAAATCTTAATAAGGATATAAATCCCACTTGGACACACTTTCACTTATAGCTTTCAAGGGGTGAAATAAGAATGGATTAGGGATAATCACTAACTTTTTTACCATCCTACCATAATAAATTAAGCTCATGCATAAAAAAATAACTTTAAAATTTACACACTCAAATATGATATTCAAATTAGAGAATATAATGGAATAAAATCATTCCCAAACACCCTTAATATGGTGTATAAAAAATAAGAGTCCTTAATCCTAAATAGGCACAAATCAAGTAAAGGATTTCAAATCAAAAGGCTTTTCCAATCCACAAGAAACTTCAAATAATTTAAGGAAGGTAATAATAAATATTATTAATATAAAAAAAATTATAAATGAAGGTTTATATGTACATATTACCCTAGTTTATCCAAGTGAGAAGTAAATTCCCTTCCTATAAGGCTTATCTTATAACTAATATCCATCTCTTAAGGTTTATGCCTAATCTTCCTAAGCTTAAGCTCCAAATTCTATTTTTAAGGATGAAAAAGAAGTTACATATGGATGGATTCCCATTCACTTGTAAGGAATTCCCTTAGTTACTTTACAAATGTCCTTTTTCCCTTCCCATTCATTTTCCCATTCTCTAAATAGTATTATATGTATTAAATCCTCTTACAAGGCCCATGCTCTTTCTTACAAAGCATGAGGGTGATCATGTCTCTCCCATACTATATAAAATTCTCCCCTTCCAATTCCATTAATTCAGAAATTTATGTTCCTAAATTATTCTATGAATCCTAAAGTACTTCTCAATCTTACCTTTTAGTCAAAAGCTCTATGTTCACCTCAAAATATATAAATTTATCTTTATACAACCATCTAATTTTTTCTTATTTTTCCCATTTCAACTTTTATAAGTGGAATAAACATTTTAAAACCATATTCATCCTTTTAACATCCTATATAATTTAGGAAACTTCTAAAGCATGGTTAAAGGGGTGTGAATACTTAGGCCAAAATTTCTAAAAATTCAAGATTAGCCACTAACTCATAACTAGAAATATAAATTAAGAAAGGTATCACATAAGTACACTAAACATATAATGTATGGTAAAATCCACAAAACAATTTGTCCAAAATCCCTTGTTTGGACACCTATAATATTTCACATTAATGCACACATAAGATTTCCCTATCTTAGAAAGCCAAAGAAACTTAATGGAACAATTTCAAGTAACATGTATAAGCCTGCAATATATAAATAGAATCATCTAAGAAACCACAACATCTCATCATATTATATGATTTAAAATCAGCATGTCAATGTTAAAAACTCATATACTCAAACAACATGGTATAAATGTGTTAGATTAACTATAATAGCATCAAAATCTACATACAAGTAATACTAAAGAAATCATCTGGATCTACTAAGAACATCAGTACATGAAATCAAGTTCTCTGAGCTTCTTGAAACCAAAATGAGCATAGTTTTCCATGATTAAGTATGATGTGTCATCCAAAGGATAAGAACAGTATAGTGAAAGGCAAAAAAATAAGTTATGTGAAAATTGGGCCTTGTACATTGAATTTTATTTAAAACATGTATGATATGTATGTGCAAGGCCTCAAGATATTATTCAAGGAAACTAACTTTAACACACTCTTTTATGTTAGGTTGTGGAGCTAAAAGCTTCACTGATGCAGACACGGAGGAGGTTGTAGGAGAGTTGCTGAGTGTCAGAGACACCGGCGTCGATCAGGCCAACCGACGTCGGCAGGATAGGGCAGGAAGGCAACCGACGTCGGTCAGAGATCGGTCGGCGTCGGTGACCCCCAGGTAGATAGGGACCGGCGTCGCTCACCTGTGTGGTTTGACTGCGAGTTAATTACGGGAAGTTAGCTAACGAACCAAGTGTTTGCATGATCAGGGCTAATTATAGACTGAGAGCTGCGGATCTAATTATTGTAATTAGATGTCTAATTATTGTTTGGATGAGATCTATATAATAGACTCATGGTTGTATTGGTAAAGTGTTCTAGTTTGAGTTGAGCAAAGTTTGTTCCTTTTGTGTGTGAGGTGAGCAAGTGGGTTCTTCCTAGTTCCACAGTACCAGGTGTAGGTGCTGGTTTGGAGAGTCAGCTAGATTCTTCAAGAGTGTAGGATCTTGGTCACAGTTGCATGGCCTATATAGGAGATCTACATGGTAAGTAAGATCGTTGATCTGCAGGTGTATGTGTGTGCAAGGTCGAGGTTCACAGGTGAGCAGAACCGTTGTTTGATTTGCAGGTGTGCAAGATCATATAGACAGCAACACAACAGGGAGCAGTATCAGGCAGGATCTACTTGGAGTACAGGTGTGTACTCGGATAGAGCAAGAGGAAGGTAAGGGAGTTCCTTCCATAAGTATGGTCTGTTGAAGTGCAGGTTTTTGCAGGTTCATGGGAGATCTACTTAAAGTACCTTGAGTACTTGTTGAGCACGTGGAGTGCTTGTGAAGTGTGTGGAGCACTTGTGGTGTGTGTGGAGCACGGGAGGTGAACACCAACTCTGTATTTGAGTTGGGTGTTGGGACCTGTGAGAGGGAGAGCTTTGGGGAGAAGAATTACTGTTCACTTGAGGTGTAGCGAGCCTCTGAAGAGGTGGTGGAGAAGAAGTGGCATCTTCTTTATTGTATTCTTTTCTGTATAAAGTGTTAATACAAGTTATGTATTGTCTCTCATATGCTGTGTTATTTTGAATTCTAGTTACTTGGTGAATCTGGTTATTTCCGCATATTATAGTTGCTTGAAGTTTAGTAATCAATTGTATGCTTTCGGTGTTTCGCACCCTGAAATTTTATTGGAATTTTTTTAGTACTAGTTAAAATATGGTAGGATGAGAAAAATAATCAAATTTTAATATCAATATTTATAATAAGATATATATTTTATTTTTTCATCAATATACATGGTAGGTCCAAAAATTGTAGGATCTTAAACTAAGTGAACATAATTGGTGGTAGGGTATGAAATCAAAAATAAAATAGGTATAGAATAGACATCATTCCAATTTTTTTAATACACAATTAACACTTCAATAATTGTGTACCTTTCACATGATAATAATATTTTTAATGTTTTTGTACAGTAATTCTATTCCAAATTTCAATCTTATAATTCTACCTAGGTGTGTTTGTTTCTATCTCTCTTTCCATTTTGGTAAATTTTCATTTCTTGTTCACTATTCTAGTGTAATTTTTAGACATATAAAAGGTCACTTGATTTAAATGAGTCTCTCTTGATACAACTCATCCCTAGCTCATCACTAGACCTATCTTAGGGCCTTTTTAGACACTTATCTAGCTTTTGTGTAGGCCTTACACATCCCTAGACATCTCAAAATTAGTCCCAAACCATCCCCTAGGGATCTAGGTCATGCTAGCCAATTTTGGCTACCAAAAGATAGAATTATTAAAAAAAATTATCTATCAAGCCTTAATCTTGTTGATAGCTTCATAGGTAACCTTTTTCAATGCATGTTAGCATAGTTTAAGTTAAATTTTACAATTTTAAGGTAATGGATCATATTGGTTTGTGTTTGTCCAGTTATGTCATGTCTTGGTCAAGTTGGTTCAAAAGGTGTTCAAGGTTTAGGAAGCTTTGTTGGGTCATATAACATGTGTCCAAGTCATCTTACACTCCCTTTAGTCTGTATAAGTGTCCAAAAGGTAACAATCTTCTTCCTTTAATGTTTGAATCATTTGAGATGATTTATTAATCCATTTTTTAATGTTCCAAGGATAATTTTTTAAGGTATGGTAGGTAAGCATGATAATGAGGTTGGGACATGTCACTACACATCTGTATAAGCATGTTGAATCTCTATGAACACTTGTTTCATCAATTTAATTAGGATCTCTAGCAATTATGGCACTTTTCATTGTAAAAGAAGGGGTTTTCCAAATGATGGTTATAGGTATTTAGAGTGAATAAAATATCCAATAACTTACATAACCCCTTCCATATTCTTTAAGCCTAAATCCATTATTTAGAGGGAGTTACATGTTAAAAAATGAAGAAAACCTATATACATCTCCTATTGACTTCCTTGGCATCCCCAGGATGGTTAGAAATTTTCACTTGGTGTGTAGAAGAGAGAGAGTTATATGGAATGAAATTGGTTTTTTATTGGGGTACTTATTCCTTTTATATTCTTAGAATTCTTAGATTGAGGCCCCCTCCTCTATGAACAATCGTTAAGAAGTCTAGGTAGTTAAAATGCCTTCTTATTCCTAATAGTCAATAGTTTCAAAGCATGAGTGAAATAATGAATATAATATATGAATTTAAGAGGCCATTAATATCTCATGTACCCTCTCCAATCATTATACATTCATATTTAGCATGTGTGATCCATCAAAAGATAGTAAATCTTCAGTTTGATCAATTTGTAGGTTGGTAGAAATGGAATTTTGGATGAATTCAAGGTTTCAAACTACCAAGAGAATTTTTAAAAAATTTATTACACTAAATCCATATCTATATAAATATATATAAGTTTATATAATATGCCTTCAATAATAATACATCGTAAATCCCTTCACAAGCATCGTATTCTTTCTAAGTTGCAAGTGTTAGATGAAGAAAAGAGGTAGGGTTTTGGGTAAGAGTTTTTGTGCATAAAATAATGAATCAAGATATTAAAAATGGTTTAACTTCATAAATTACCTTAAAAACACATTAAAATACCATTATTAAAATAGAATATGATTAGATGCACACAAAGTAACTGCGTACATGCTCAGAATGAACACCTACAACTACCTTTAAGAATATGAGGAATTTATATAACTAGTGAAATAGGTTAAGACATACATTGATTATGCAAATTTAAATAGATTATTGTTATAGGTACATAAAATATTTATATTAGGAGAACATTAATATAAATAAATTCACTCATTCATATCATATGATCACGTATAACTCTCCTAAACTTCTTACATTTTGACTATAAAAACCTATGAAAAGATCTTAATAGGCCTCTTAGACTGAGTTGAGATGTTATAAAATATGGATAGATCATTAAATATTCATAAAATATGTTATAAATTTTCCAATAACCTCTTTACAAGATGTCAAGACAAGAAAAAATGAAGAGACTAAATAGGTCTACATGAAGACCTACAGGCCTATCTTAGATAGATTTGAGGGAAGGTGTACTTGTAGTGATAATGGACTACTAAAATGGATGAATAAATATCATTATTAAGTGAGTTATAATATTAGGGATAAAATATTCATAAGGATTTAATTTTCCAATATATGTATTTTATCAAGAAATGAGGCTCAAGATATCTGGTAACCATACATAGGATTATGTATACAAAATCAAACAAACATTGACTGTGTGGTGTTTTAAGGATGTTCATAGGTTATAAAATTGTCAAGATAAGAATTAATATCTATTATTATTAAATAGCATAAAAGTGCCAATGAAATGGGTAATACCCATATTATAGTCAATACATGCATAGTAAAGCACCTATAGGTGGATTTTAGAGGAGTTGATGAAAGGGAGTTGACCATTGCTTAAAAAATGAGGAGATAAAAATTTAAATAGGTCTATCCATGTGAATATTAAAATATTATAATGTTACCTTCAAAATTTAAAGTGATTTATGATAATGAAAGGCCTAAATGGGCTAATTAACCCCAGTAGGCCTAAATGAGCATACACAGACCTATGCATGAGGTCTAGAGCAAACTGACATCTTTTCAAATGGTTGACCCATTTAGGGGTGAAATTTTATGAGTGATAGTTTTTATAACAACTAATTTAATTTTTAAACCAATAATAAAGAAAAATAATATATTAAAGGACATGTTAAGGTTTAATGAATATGACTGTGTATAAACCCTTGCATAGGGCATAAGGTAGGTTCTATAGGTTTAGAAGCGTCAATACACTAATATAACCATGATTAAACTTAAAAATATTTTTATAATACCCTTAAATTAATTTTCAAATCCAAATCAATTTTTTTAAAGTTTTTCTAATCAAATCATCCTACTCGAGCTCATTGTTATAGGCCTAGTCACCCGAGAGACTAGTTTACATGGCTTAGAAATACACCAAGGATATGCTTTGTGGAAAAATAATTTTAGAGGTGTTTTATAGGTAATAAATCTCTAATATCTTGGTATTGGTGAGTTATTCAATGTTTTGTGTAGTATGAACCATCCTTAATATTTTATATCACTCACAGGTTGTCTAGAAGCTACTCAAGAAGTTTTAAATTTTACTCAAATATCACACTAGTATATACATGGGTCCAATTGGAGTTTTTAGGTGTTATATAGGTCTCCATACTTCCATATTATTTTATTTTTCTTACATTATGACCCTATACTTTATGAACCATCATTAAGATGGTAGACACCTGAAACTCTTCTTAAGCCCTTGAAATTATTAGGATGACATTTATGGATATTTTATTCATATAAATATGCCAATGGATATCATGTTTAAGGTAATATTGTATGTAAAAGGCTTAAAAATTATTGTGGCAGTCTTGAAAATGTAGGTTAGGGTGGCTCTTCATGAAATCTAAATGAGTGAGGCCTAATGGAGTTTCTTGAGACCATATATAACCTTGAGAAGACATTTTAAGATTTCATCCAAGAAATCATGAGAGATATCAAATCAATTTTTTGGTTTTCAAACCAATTCTAGTGAAGTAGAGAAGAGGTTTTGAAAAGTCTTGATTTAACTATTTTGAGAATATTGGAGTTTTATTCCTATTTTAGTTAAGGGTCTGGATTAATAAATTAGTAAATTATATTTCAATAATTATAGTGATAATTTGTATAATTTTTTTTTTTTTTTTTAATTTTCTAATAATATCAATAAATAAGGAGAAAATATGACTTAGCTAGAAATAGGTTAATATAGATGCTACAAGGTCTGAAACTAGCTGTGCAAGACTGAGACAATGTCACAAATTAGAATGTAGATTTTATTCAATGAAAGGATAGGAAAAAAATAGGACACTTTGGGGTCTGATGTTATTTTCCACTTCTACCTTTATTATCTAAATTGGTCATAGAGACCTAAAACTTTCTATGTTTTTGCACTATGCTGGTATGAGCCTACCTATGAAATCTAAGTGCTTAATGTCAATAGAGCTCATTATAGAGATGATTTAATCCTCAAACTCTAACCCTCCATCATTATTGATAAAATGGGATTTTAATCACTTAAAAAATGGGGGTTAGTGTCTATAAGATGCATTGAACGTGTGATCCACACCCCTTATGTGGGAACACTACCTACATACCAAGACTCTGAAGAGGGATCAAGACATATGTAGTTCTCCCACCTAATGTACTTTGTGTAATAGTTTTATTCATATGAAATAATTATAAATTAAGATTTAATGAGCTGGATAGGGACTGGTATGATAGTTTTAATATGTTTGTAACTGTGTCGGGTGATTGTATGTAGAGAATAGTGAAGTTTGCCTTAGTAGTTTGTTTGTATTCTTATTAGCTTTGTAAGATTTGTCACCTCTCTTTGTAAATGAATTTTGGATGGGATTTTATATTGAGCTATTGGTCATGTTTTAGATATATTCATGTTAGGCTGACATGATGAAGGATATGAATTAGATGAAAATGATCATTGGGGCTCAAAGTACAATTGGATAGGAGCATTGAAAATGAGACACCCTAGGGTTTGTTGCTATAGTCCAAGTATGACACTCATGTCTTATAGGTTTGAGACTTAGGGGGATAGTATTGGCCTAGGAAATATAGCTTGGCTGAGGTGGAATGATCATTTATAAAGGTTGGGCTGACTATAAATGATTGAAAATGTGTCTAAAAGGGTCACAAGAGCATGCAAAAAGGACCTATGGATGGAATGTCACAAGCCACACTCAAACTACCAATTTGGACATTTTATATGATTAAATTTCCCACACTTTATTCTAGTGATGTAAAAAATTGAAATACTAAGATAAAAGAACAATTAGAAAGCATACCTAAACTTACTTGTAAGGTTGAATCCCATGAATATGTGTGATGTTGAGTGTGCATAGAGAGCACATCATGAAGTGCAAATTTGCAAAATAAAACTAGGATTAGATTAGTTATTCCTAGACCTATTATGTCTAAAATAAGAATTTATAAAAGATAGGTAAAAGAGAAAGGAAGAAAAAGGAACAACTACACCTCACTAGGTATGTGAACCAATACAAAACCTATTGTGATGTTTGAGTGATGCTCAATATGTGATGTACCAAAAGTAATATCGTGAAAAAAACTAAGTGCTCAATTCCTTGAGAGTGGCTCAATAATACAAAGGCTATCCCTTTAGCTCCATCATCACCCACTAAGTGAAGCTATGTGATCATGTGTGTGTTAATCAATGTTTAGACTATGTGTCCAATCCCTCTAAATAGGTAGCTCAAGAATACAAAGGCTAGCTAGTACTTTGGCTCCATCATTACCCTCAAAGTGTGAATCTATGAACTGATACTAGTATGAATGTGTGTCATATGATATGGCTCTTGAAGCCCATGAATGCTCTATAATCTAATAATGTGGTATGGATAGTTGAATGTGTGCTGAGAACTAGGCCAATCTTGGCCACTCTGAAAGGTGGAGATTAGACTTGTATAAAAGCCACTCTAAAACTAGGAACTAGGCTTATATGAAAGCCACTTTGAAATGATGTTAACCACCTAAAGATGGAATAATGCATGTAACTACTGAGAATACTTGGGTAATATAATGAACTAAAAAAAATAAGGAAAATGTGCCACACACATTGCCCCTGATCACTAGTGTCTGTAACATGGATTTTGATCTAGAAGTTATACGAACTACCCAATCTAAAACTAGAAGTGAGAGCCATCATGCCACACATGATGCCCCCTATATCTAGATTCTCTAAGTGAAACTATATTGAAACTACCTAATTTTAACTAAACTATAGATAACAAAATTATAACTAAACTTACCTTTCTATATGTTTCTAGAAAATCTAGTTTTTCTAGTGTTTGGATAGGAGCACCAAAAACATGACACTTTATTATTTGGCATTGTAGTCCAATTATGACACTCTTATCCTTTGCTATTTTTTATCACTAGTCTATGTTTGTCACTATATTTTTGGTTTGTTCTACCTAGTTTAAATTTTGATTAATATTCTGAGTATTCTAAAAACTTACTTTTTATCGATTGAATGTTTTGATCTCTATGACAGAACCCCTATTTTTTACCCTCTCTTTTGAGGGTAGGAATGAAGACCCTACAATGATTTCCCTCAAAATAAAAATCCTTATAATTATGTTATGATATGAAATATATGATATAGCAATTACAATTTGAAAAGATGTCTCAAGATATAGCATAGTTTGTATTAGAGATTATTAGATCAATAGGGGTATGCCTAGGTAGATGTAACAATGTAATAACATGTGAAATATACTAAATTGAAAGTATAAATCTAGTTAGTTGTTGGTTTTCAAGGAGGGTGGATTATGATGTGTATCATGACATCCAAGAAATAAAGATAATGCATAATTTGGATCATAACATTGCAAACAATTGAGAAGCAAACAAGAAAACAAGCACACAAGGCAAGAAGCAATAATCAAGAAGCATACAAAAGTGGCCAAGGGGCCAAGCAAAAAATTGCTATGGGCACATGTCACTCAAACTAGGAAAACAATAATACAAGGCATGTTCAAATGCCACATACACATATAAGTAAAAATAATCAAGGTTGGCACGAGGGTCACAAGCACATATAAAAGACAAGCAAAGAACACTGGTAAATGTCCTAAGGTACACACAAGTAACAAAATAGGAACTGATGAATGAAATAACATCTAGCTACTTAAAGTAAGAAAGGAAAGCATGTAAATGTTGGAAATACTATTACATCTAATTAATCAAAGTAAGAAGTGAAAGTATGTAAAACATGGAGTACAAGATTAGGTAGATGCTGAGAAATAACAAGTGCTATATACTAGTGAGTGTCAATAGAGTAATATGTATAATATAGTAAGTAATGTATATCAACATGATAAATATAGTGTGTGGTGTAGGAATGATATAACCTAGTTGGTGTAGTCATGTAGAATATGCCCCCAGTGGGTAGATATATCGATGTGTGTCTCAAATGTAGAAGTAGGATGCCCCCTTAATCGGTAGAGTGAAGCAATCAAGGATTTGGGTATTAATATATACATTCAAATAAGATTAAGTGAAGCATGGTAATTTAGATAAATTGATAAACAATAGCATAGAATAGCAAAATGTAAGTCTAGCAAGGTAGTAGAAATGTAAAGCATGGATAATGCATACAGTTGTATATTTTTGGTGTTTTTGAGTTATTTAAATGTTTTTGTATTTTGACATGTTATATTGTTTTGGGTATGTTTTATTTATTTGAATGTTTTTGGTATTTTGATAATAAGCTATGTACAAGTAATCATAAAGAAATTATGTACATGTATTTTGAAAAATTATGTACAAGTTGAAATGAAACTATGTACAAGCATATGAATAAAGCAATATGTATATAAATGATGTAAAAAAAAGGCTAGAGGGGGCAAAGGGTTCAAATATGGAGCCTATTGGGGATGGATATGGAGAAATGGATCATGGTCATCATCAAATGCCTCAATATCATCATCATAAGTATCATCATATACCACATACTCTATATACATGGTGCCTATCTCTTCAGGTGTCAGTAAGATCTGTGATCTTTATATAGGCAGAGATCTATCACTCATAATGGTGTCATCCTATTGAAGGCAAAATGAAGGTTACTCTAGTGGTGAAGATGTTAATTCTCCTCTAAGATGTTTAGCTTTAGTAGTAGATGGCTTCAATGGAGTGGTGAAGTTGGTGTTAGTGGTGATGTAATCTAAATAGTACCTTGAACCTGTAGTTTATCCAATCTCTATTGTAAAGTTGTACATGAGTCAATGTCATGTCCTATAATTTTATGAAAGATACAAAATGGGTGAACATGCTACCATGATAACCTGATAATAAATTTGTGTTGTATTATAGGTAGTGTGATAAATTTATGATCAAGTAACATCTATATATTAATGTGTGGTTGATGTTGTGTCTTACCTGCTTGAATCTAAATGACTAGCTCTATATCCATATAGGTAACCATGTGAACTATATGTGCCAAGTGATCTTTTTATGGCTGTGAATGTGTAATATATCTTGAGAGTGTGGTGAAATATGCTAAGATTGATGTAGGATATGTGATGATGGATCTAAAGTCATCTTGGTAATCTCTTGGGTCAATTGGTATAAAGCTTAATCCACTCAAATAATCATCTATGAGTGTGGGTGTCATATCATCATTTAAAGTAGTTTTGGAGTCCATATCAACATCATGCACATATGGTATCTTAGAATTTACCAAGGGTAACTATGATAAGGGAGTCTCATCAACTGTGGTAGTAAAAGATGGTGATTATGCAAGAGTATATGTAACTGATGAAGTAATTGTGACTACTAAAGGAGTTGTATTTGTATAATCAATTGGTGATACTAGAGATACTATCAGTGATTGTGTAATTGTAATAGGTGTAAGAACTATGACTGATGGAGTAATTAGAATGGCTGAATCTACTATAATTGGTTGAGTATTTGGAGTTGAGGAAACAACTATAAGCGAAGTCTAATATGTGCTAGTCTCTCCTACCTCATATGTATGTATTTGTATAAGATAAATGTGATGAGGTGTTGATTGAACTATGATATGAGGTGTCCCATCTAGTGAAATAGTTAAATATGACTCTATAATTCTATAATATCTAAATGGCTAGTTATTTTTTGGGCATGTGTATATGTATCCTTCAAGGAAAAACTTAACACATCGATGAAGAGTGAAAGGAACTACCCCCATAGTGTGTATCCAAGGTCATCTAAGTAAAAGGTTATAATGAAGAGGACCTGGTATGATCTAGAACTATGTAGAGAAGGTTTTGGGCCTTACCATGACATCTAAAGCAATGGTGCCTAATGTCTATCATGGTATATTATCAAACACTCTAATGCTCTTATATGACTTTTACATGGATGCCATATCTACACCCATGGTCTATAAAAATGTAATATTACATATATTAATTCCAAAAACACTATCAACTAGAACTCTCTTAATTGCACTAGTTTTAACTTGAGCTTATGTGAACAATGGTAAATTTAGATCAATAATTATCTAAGAAGGCATGTCCTCGTGATTAAAATAAATAACATCTTCTATAGTTTCATGTGTTGACCACTGATGCAAAATAAGAAGGCTTTGAATCAATGGGCATAGAAGTCTGAGTGAGTGCCTGATAAAGAATGTCCTTGAACACATTGGAATTTTGAATCAGTTTTAACATGGAAATCTTAGTTGTGTTTTTTAATTGATCAATAATATCATATGCCTTATGTAGATCTTCCTATGCAAGTAGGTTGGTCCTAAGATGGGAAGGAATAGGAGGGTGGTGGGGTTCTTGACTAGGTAGGGGAGGTATGGTGGCATGTCGAGTAATAACTCTAACTACATTATCTACTAGCCATATAGTACTAGTAATGGCTATATGAGGATAGTAAAGATAATCGATAATTCAAGGTGATGGAGGGATAAAGGGTGTCAACTGGGCTCTCTAGCGATGTGTAGTGACATAGGGAAAAGTAAAATGGATCATGAAACATGACTTGACATGGGATAGAGGCTCCAAGGGAGGTGAGGCAAGAGGTATCTTAACATGTTTATCAATGAATTTCTTAATATCATCCCATATTATAAAAAATTAAGCATGAAAGGAAAAGAATGAAACTTTGCATTAGCATATAGTAAACTTCATCATTTATATACATTATAATACCAAGTATGAAGTCCTTATTGTTTGTAAGAAATGTTTTGAAATGAGTGAAATCCATTTTTTATTTTTATGTGAAATCTGATTTAGATGTAAGGTGGTACCTCTAAAGCAAAGAGACCTAGTATATGCAACTAGGGTTTAAAAGAAATAATTTTTTAAATTACTACGATGAATTTTAAAAATTAAATGTGAAATTATGATTTAAACATGTAGAAAAAATTAAAAAATATATTCTACAAATCAAGAAGGAATTTTCCCTAGGGTTTCTAAGATTTTTATGTGCAAATGAAGTAGGTCAGGTTCACCAAATGATTTAACTATTTTGGTAATATTGGAGTTTTATTCCTATTTTAGTTAAGGATCTAGATTAATAAATTAGTAAATAATATTACAATAATTACAGTCCTAATTTTTATAATTTATTTATCTTTTTTTACCTTTCTAATAATACTAATAAATAAGGAGAAAATATGACTTAGCTAGAGATAGGTTGATACAGATGATACAAGGTCTAAAACTAGCTATGCAAGATTGAGACAATATCAAAAATTAGAATATGTATTTTATTCAAGGAAAGGATAAGACATAAAAATAGGACACTTCGAGGTCTAACATTATTGTTCACTTTTGTTGCTATTGTCCAAACTGGTCATAGAGACCTGAAACTTTTTTATTTTTTGTGTTGTGTTGGTATGATCTTGCCTATGAAATCTTGAGTGATAAATGTTGATAAAGCTCATTGTAGAGATGATTTAATACTCAAACCCTAACCCTCCATCATGCTTGATAAAACAAGATTTGAATCACTTGAAAAAGGGGGGGTTAGTGTGTGTAAGATGTAATGAACGTGTGATCCACACCTCTTGTGTGGGCATGTCACCTACATACCAATATTCTGAAGAGGGATCAAGCCAAATGTAATTCTCCCACCTAATGTGATTTGTGAAATAGTGGGATGAAGATGAAATAATACCAAATTGAGAGTGCTTGAGGTGGCTAGGGATTGATATGAGAGTTTGAATATGTTTGTAGTTGTGTTGGGTGACTATATGCAGAGAATAGGGAAGTTTGCCTTATTAGTTTGCTTGTATTCTTGTTGGCTTTTTGTAAGCTTTGTCATCTCCCTTTATAAATGACTTTTGGATGGGCTTTTATATGGAAATATTGGTCATGGGTTATATGTATTCATGCTAGGTCGACATGGTGAAGGATAGAAACCATATGAAAATGATCATTGGGGCTCAAAGTGCAATTTGATAAGATCACCAAAAATGGGACACCCTAGGGTCTGGTGATATAGTCCAAGTATGGAAATCTTATCCCATAGGTTCAAGACCTAGGGGGATAGGATTGGATTAGGAAATATAGTTTGGCTAAGGTGGAATTATTTTTTGACAAGTTGAAGCTAATTAGAAATGATTAAAAAGGTGTCTAGAAGGGTCACAAGAACATGTAAAAAGGACCTATGGATGGGATGTCACAAGGCACACTCAAACTACCAATTTGGATATTTTATATGACTACAAGTCTCAAGGCACCTATAGAATTGGTGATACTTGGATAAGATGTTGTAGTCCCTAAAATGATTGGCACACTTATAAACATCAACATAGAAGATTACCACATATGAGAAAGTGTCTAAGATAGAGATGAACAACTAGAAACCAATAAGGTGACTTTTCAATCTTCAATCAAGCAGATTAGTTTTAAGATATAAGGGTTATATGTCACTCCTACACCAACTTCATGAAATTAATCATTACTCCATGTGCACACATGTTGAGAGAGACCTTACGATTGTTTCTAACCTCTTTTCTTGTTGTATCTTCCCTCATGATGGATGACACCTCTCACACGTATCTCCAACATCTTCTCTCTCTTTCATTTCTCATTTTATATATATGTATGCCTATTTTTGGTTTTTTATGCATCCTTGCACCATGATTATGGAAAAGCCATGTTATTTTGTAATGCCTCTAATCAATATACAACTTATTTTGCCTTATTTCATGACTGTATGTAGTTTTAATAATTGAATGGTTGATGAAATCAAGTGTGGAATCAGATCACCTTGGTTTATTATCTTATTCTTCTTGCCTTCATGTAGTTTAGCTCACTATTATAGGTTGTAGAGAGTGTCATTAGGGGTCATTATTGAATTATAAGTGGCAAGAATATTCCCTCCTAACCCCAAAATACCTTACTTCTCTACAAATCACTAATGTGATAGGTGAAATTTGAGAGTAGTGCATGTATTTCATTCCTATAAGACATAACACATATGTAATAGGTCTTGGTGGTATTAAGATTTGGTGTATCACCTCCCTAGTTAGGTTTATTTCATGTTATCCTTCTCCATTTTCCCTTATAATCTAGTAGTGGAGTGTTGTCAGCCTAATTGATACATTAAAATGAGATAGCCCTATAATCTAGAGATTTAATCCACCTATTAGGCCACACATAACTTAGGATTGTCTCCATGTTACCCCAAATTGTGAAGGCTTGAACAACCTTTAAAAGGTGTAAATTTGGGTGATAATAGTTCTATCATGCCTAATGGGATAAGTTACAAATAGGTTAAATTATTATAAGTGTTGTCCTTCAAAATATCAACCTTTGGACACATTTCAACAAACATCAATGCCCAATCTAAATTAAACTTAGCTATTTTAAGTAGCCCAGGTGCTTAGAAATTAGAAAATTGGTATGTATCATTATTCATAAGATCAAAATGCTTCTTGTGTACCTTCATATCATTCTTATCAAGTTAAAACTTTTCATGAATTCCACTCAATTATATCTCAAATAATTGCCTACCAAGTTCACCAATAGCCCACTTATCCTTATAATCAGCCTTGTCAAAACTATGTTGCTCCTTTCTATTATCCAGCTTTAAAAAAATCATACTAGACCTTGTAAGGATGATGACAAGGAATTATAGAGAATTATATCATGGTGTATCTTATCTTATATATACCATTCAAGAGGTTAAATAAATCTTTCTTGGATTTTGGAGAGCTTAGGTAGGTGTTAAAAAGGAAGATCATCTAGACAATGAAAGGCTAGAGATTAAGAGGTTGATACACTTAGTGTAAGATAGTATAATGAGTTGAGAAGGAGATCACATCCAATATAATCAAAAAACTTCATATGTATCTTCTACACCCAAGTTTCAAACCTTCATTCCTCAAGAAGAATCTAACCCTATTCAATCAAACCCTACCATTCCTTCATGGAGGCCCTATTGTATTAAGACCCATGATCATGTCATGACTACTCTTGAGAAAGATCCTTCTCCCATTCCTATTAAAATTCAAGAAAAGGAGAAGTGTATGGAAGTTAATCCAAAATATATCCTAAAACCTTCAAAATATTCACTTACACTCCAAAATGAATTTTTAACCATCTATGAAGTTCAAGACACCTCCAAGTTTGATAAAGTAATTTAAGAATGAAAAAATAAGATTACATATTCAATCTAGTTTTCTTCTCGATCCCTTCAAGAGAATCATGATCAACCTAGTACGTCTAAGGTTCTAATTTGGAAGAACACTATAGAAAAATTCAATAAATCTAATGAAGTCTCTTTCCCTCTCACCCTTTACTTTTGTGAAGGATAATAAATTGCATGAAGGGAATAATATGGATGTTTGGATGTGAA
>JARHVA010004800.1:975000-1077500 GCA_037957365.1 Torreya grandis | reverse complement strand
TCTTGTACAAGGTTAAATGTTTGAATGTATGATTGAATGATTTTCCTTCTCACCAATCGTTGAACATAAATACATTCATAGCTTTCCATCAAATGAAATGTATTCTCCAAGGATTTTCACCTTTTTCTAAATGAATGCTAATGACTAATTAATTAATAATAAATTCTTAATGAGTATTTTTTAATGACCGACATTTATAATTAATTAATACTATTATAGGCACTCCATCTATGGGAGATTTGTTTATTTATATGGTATTGCTCCATCCATGGGTGATTAATAATTAAATGGTATCACTCCTCAACTACATGATGATTGGATATTTGGAGTATATATTACACTACTCCCTAAAATTACTTGTCCTCAAGCAATTTTAAGTTGGGATACTCTAAAATAGTCTCTCCTTCCCATGTGGCATCCTCAATTGAATTTTTTTTTGATGGATCAATTATCCTTTGATGATTCTATTTATTAACCTCTTTTCATAGACCTTAAGGATGGCTTTGGGTATTAAGATCAACTTTCCTTCTTCATATAATGGAGGTAGATCTATATAACAGGTCATACATTGTCTAAATACCCCTATTAAGCACAAAACATGGAAGCCATTATGTATTTGACTACATGTAGGTGATTCCAATTTGTAATCAACCTTACCAACTCTCCTCATGATTTTATATTGACCATAGAATCAAGGTTTGAGTTTCTTAGCTCCACTTTGTTTGATCAAGGACTACCTATAGGGATGCAATCACAAATATACCATGTACCCTAATTCAAATTTCCTTTCCATTCTATGTTGATATGCATACAAATTTTATTGATTCTATGCTTGATGAATATTATCATTGAGAATTATAAGAATATATTGACTTTGTTGTATCAATTCTTTAGCTCCCAAAAATCTACTATCGAGAATGACCAAATCCATAAAATACTTTTCATCATACCCATACAAAGCTTTGAAAGGTGTCATTCCAATTCACATGTGATAAGTATTATAGCATAATTATCCTAAATGAAACCATTTTATCCATGCATTTTGTTACCCCAAAATATTTCCTTAGATACACTTCAATCTACTTATTGATGGATTCTATTTGGCCATCAATTTGGGGATGATAACTTATACTTTGGGTCAATTTAGTGCCTCCTACGTGAAAGATTTCTTGCCAAAATGAACTCATAAATCCTCTATTTTTATCACTAATAATGTTCTTTGATAGCCCATGTAATTTAAATATTTATCTAAAAAATATTATAGCTACCAAGGGGGCATCATACATAGTGGGGAGTGAAAAGAAATTTTGTCAAAATATCAAAAAATAGAAAGATAAAACTCTTTCCTTGAACCATTGGTAACCCAATAACAAAATCCATTGAAATACCTTCCCATATTTGAGTTAGAATGGGTAAGGGATACAATAATCCTACTATAAATGCATGATCTATTTTTTTCATTGGCAAGTAGGACACTCCCATATATACTTAAGAATTTAAATTTTAATCCCTTTCTAAAATAACATTTATCTTACCTGGTTATATGTCTTAAAATATCCTAAGTGTCCTACCAATGGGTCATCTTGAATAGATTTTAACATTTTATGCTTAATCTTTTATTCTAGTACCAAGAAGATTCTACTCTTATATAAAATGAGACCTTATACTACCTTATAATGTTTGTCCCCAATATTTCCTTCTAATATTGCATTAGTAAACTCATTTTTTACATACTTGGTTGTTATGAAATCCTTCCAATTAGTGGTAATCATAGATATGGATTAAAACAATGGTTTTATCGATAATACATCTACCACGATATTATTTTTCCCTTTCACATATTCAATGTCAAAATCAAAATCTTGAACTTTGATCACCTATTTTTGTTGTCTATCATTCAAATCCTTTTGAGTTAAGAAAAATTTAAAACTATTATGATCTATTCATACCATGAATTTTCCACATACCAATTATTGGCCAAACTTGGCCAGTGCATGCATGATTACTAATATTTATTTGTCATATATAGAGTAGTTATTTAATTTTATGAATTTTGAATGCAATTAGATGACATTGTTACATTAGAAAAACACATATTCCTTCACTTGATGCATCACATTCTAGCATAAAGGGTAATGAAAATTTTGGTACAGCCAAAACTAGACATGAACTCATTTCTTGTTTAAGTTTCTCAAATGTTATTTGAGAAATTTTTGACCAATGAAAGGCTCCCTTGTTTATCAAATTAGTCAAATGGATAGCTATTTTAGAGAACACTTTAATGAACATTTAATAATAAGTGCATAACCCCAATAATCCTCTCAATTTAGTCATGGTAGTAGGAGGGGACCAATATAATATAGCTTAGATTTTTCTTGATCAACGTACACTTCCTACCTATTGATGACATGCCCCAAGTATAAAATCTATAACATTCTAAATTTTCATTTATACATTTTAGGAAAAATGGATTGTTTCTCTAATAGTTCTAACACTATATCTAATTGTTTTAAGTGTTCCTCCCATGATGTACTATATATCAATATATCATCAAAGAAAAGTAAAACAAATTTTCTCTAATGCTTACTGAATATGATGTTAGACTAAAAGATGGTTGGATATTTGGTCAATTTGAATGTCATAACTAAGAACTTAAAATTTCCATAATGACATATGAATGTATTCTTATGAACATCTTCATCTCCCATCTAGATTTGATGGTATCCTAATTTTAAATCAATTTTGGAAAATAAAATATCTCCATGAAGCTCATCGATTAATTCATCAATTCTTGGTATCAGATATCTATTATTAATGGTCTTTTATTCAATTATTAGTAGTCTATGCACATTCTCAACATGTCATATTTATTCCTAACTAGGACTATGGATGAAGCAAAAGGGCTTAAACTTGGCCTAATATTCCCCATTTCCATTAATTCTTTGATATCCTTTTCAATATCCTCTTTATATATTATATGGTGGTGGTATGGGGTGATTATTATCAGTTTATTACCAATTTAGAACTCAATGATCTACTAAAATCCTTTGTCTAGTGGTAACCTATGGCGAATATTCTCAAAAACCTTAGCATTTTTTATTAATTATGGGATTAATACCATCATGATGTCTCTATGGTTCCAATTTTGTATAGCTCACACAACATTGTGTCACCCATGAAACTTGACCTTTCCTGAATGTTCTTTGCATCCTTTGCTGTAATCACTTGGGGAGATCCATTAGTCATATCCTAAAGCACCACTTCTTTCCCATCTACTTTAAATTTTAATTATAAGGTTTGATAGTTTTGGGTAAATTCCCCCAAATAATGTAGCCATTTAAAACCTAGAACCAAATCTATTTCACCAATGCCTATGACATAGAAATCATCATTTATTTGATGTCTTCCCAATGTGGGATAGATTTTTTGAATTTTATAAATGCATGGAATGGTAAAACCACCATCAAATATCACCTTAAGACCTTGTAATTCTATCTTTAAACCCCATTTTTTACCATTCCTTCATAAATGGAATTTGGGTGGCCCCACTATCAACTAACACAGTGATTTTATACCCTTACATATTCCCTCTTACTCTAAAGGGATGGTATCTCAAAGCTCATAATAAATTTTCAAGGGTACTCACTGATATCTTTTCCTATTCTTTTGATTCACATATTATTTCTTTAACTTCAACTTCTTCATCTTTGGGTTCACCATTGGAAGTAACTTCAATTTAGTGGGCTTGCCCCTTTCCCAAAGAATGGTGACTTGGTACCCAAGGGGACTTACAATTAAAGCATAAAATTTCCCTCCTTGACTCATTTCTTGTTTCCATCTCTTTACCTAGTTTAGGTGGATTCCTTGGTTGGAATCCTCCTAATTGAAAGGGTCTTCTTTGTTGGTTATATGGTTTTGTCCCCTATTACCCTGAAGGCATGGTCTATGGTTGTCTTCTATTGGTTATTATTAGTTATATAAATGAAACCATTTTATTTCTTGGCATTGATGTCTCCATATCCATTGCATTTTTTATTATTTCAAGAAGGGAGGAGGGATTAAAGGCTTTGAATAAACCCTTGATTGGCTCAATCAATACTTACATGAACAATACTATAAGCCTCCTTTTAGTGACATCTAGAACCATCACAATGAGCCTCTAAAAATCCACCACATAGTCTTCCACATTTCTACTTTGTTTTAATAGGGATAATCCCAAAAATAAATTTTGAGGGTCAATTTTATTAAACCTTTCAATCAATATCCTAATAAATTCATCATATGATTTAATGAGATCATGCCCTTGTGTAATCTACCCATGATATCACTATTCATAAATTGTTCCTTCAAGATGAAGGGTTTAAAATTTGATCACTTATTTTTCTATCATAGGTCAAAGAGATAAGTATGTATCTTATTTTTGTATCCATGCTTGTGTCATTCATTTTTTAGATCCATCAAAAGTAGACAAGTTCAATTTACCCAATGCATGCTAAATATATCTTTGAGTATTTCGGGGTCTATGCTCCATTTTGGTACCATTTTGATTACTTTTCATTTCCATGAATTTTGGGAGTGGTACTTCCCTCTATATTTCATCTGAAAGGCCTCGATATTCTTCAAAAAAATATGTAAGGTCCTCTTCTAATGAATTTTGGGTTTCTTATTCCATTATCAATTTATTTCTTGAAATAAATTTAGGTTGAAAAGATCTATTTAAAGAAATCATGGTTATTTTTTGAGGGATTTAATTATGAATAGTATTAGAATGGCTATTTTCAGCATGTTAATATCTAAGATTTGTTATAGATCGTATTATGAGCCAATTATTCTTAACACTAAGCCTATCCATCCATTCATCATTTTGGTTCCTCTCTCCCATATTTTTCCTTTCATCTCCATTTTTAGTTTCTTCCCTTTTTTGATTGAAACACTTAGTTTTATTTCTCAAATAATATCAAATTTATTTATCATCACATTGCATGAAGTTTTCATTCCATACGCTGATAGGATAGAGAGCTCTGATACCACTATAATATTCCTAATCCAAACATTATACAAGTATTTGGTTTCCTTGGAATTACCTCAAAATAATATTTTATAAATATAAAATTATACTTAGAATAATATTTAAATAGAAATGTAATTGTATTAATAATAAAATAAAAATCTTCAAGGGGTTTTGTCCTTGAGTTATAATGATGATAAGGGTTTTCATCTTTGAAATTATATATCACAATTAAGGGGTTTCATCCTTAAAAGTGATTGGAAAGCATGTAACTTATACAAGGTTAAATGCTTGAATGTATGATTGAATGATTTTCCTTCTCACCAATCACTAAATATAAATACCTTCATAGCTTTCCACCAAACAACATGTATTCTACAAAGATTGTGACCTTTCATTAAATGAATACTAATGACTAATTAACAAATAAATAAATAATAAATGCTTAATGATTGTTATTAAATGATTACTACTTATAATTAATTAATTATATTATAGGTTCTCCAATTCATGGATGATTTATTTATTTAAATGGTAGTGCTTCCTCCATGTGTGATTTGCTAATTAAATGGAAGCACTCCTCCTCAACTACACAGTGATTAGTGATTTGGTGGAGGGGATATTAAAGTTTTGGATGCATTCAAGGTTTAAAACTACCAAGAGCATGTTGAAAAAGTTATTAAACTTCCTACATATCTCTTTAAAGATATATAAGGTCATTTAATATCCATTTACTATAGATCCTAAATCCCTTCATAAGCATTGTACACTTTCTAAGTTACAGGTATTAGATGAAGAAAAAGGGTAGGATTTTGGTTTAGTAAAAAAATTTTAGAATAGAATAGGTGAATAAATATATTCACAATGTTTAAACTTAATAAATTACCTTCAAACCCCATAAAAAAACCATTATTCAAAGATACTATGCTTAGATGCACACAAGGTAACTGCGTACATGCTTAGAATGAACACCTACAACTACCTCTAAGAACATGAGGAATTCATGCAAATAGTGAAATAGGTTGAGATCTAAAGGCTTATGTAAAGTGAGTAGATTATTGGTAGAAGGACATAAATTTCTTATATGAGGATAATATGTAGATGAATAAATTCACTCAATCATATTAGATGATCACTTATAGCTCTCCTAAACTTCTTGCCTTTTGACTATATAAACCTATTAAAAGCTATCAATAGACCTTTGAGACCGAGTTTAGATGTTATCACATATGGATAGATCATGAAATGGTCATACACAATGTTATAAATTTTCCAATAAGATCTTCATAAGCTGTCAAGACAAGAAGAAACAATGAAGAGACTAGATAGGTCTACATGAAGACCTATAGGCCTATCTTGGGCATATTTGAGGAAATGTGTACTTGTAGTGATAATGGAGTAAGGATAAGGATGAATAAATATCATGATGAATTTATTGAGGTATTAGGGTAGGGATAAAATATTCATAAGGATTGAATTGTCTAATATATGCATTTTATTAAGAAACTAGGCTAAAGAGATATAGTAAGCATACACAGGCCTACATATGCAAAATAAAGAAAATACTAACTATGTGGTATTTTAAGGATGTAAAAAGGTTATCAAAGGGTTATTATAAGCATGAATATCATTATATTATCACTCAATAACGCAAAAATTATAATGAAATGGGTAATACCCATACTACAGTCAAGGCATGCCTAATAAAGCACATATAGGCAGATTTTAGAGGAGTTGATGAAAGGGAGTTGACCATTGCTTAAAACATGAGGATATGAAAATTAAGAGAGTTATATTCATGTGAATATTAAAATATTACAATGTTATATTTAAATTTTAAAGTGATTAATGGTAATGAAAGGCCTAAATGGGCTAATTAAACCTAGTAGACCTAAATAAGCATACACAGGCCTATGTATGAGGTATGGAGAAAATTGGCATATTTTAAAATAGTTGATAAATTTAAGGGTGAAATTGGATTAGTGATAGGTTTTTAAAAAACTCAATGAAGTCTGGAACCAATAATAAATAAAGAGAATATAGTAAAGGGCATGTTAGGGTTGAATTAATATGACTATGTATAAGCCCTTGCATAGGGATTAAAGCAATTTGCATAGGTTTAGAAGGGTAAATACACTAATATAAATATTAGGACACTTTAAAAAATGTTTAAAAAACATTTAAATGAATTTTTTAATCTAAATCAAAATGTCTTGAAGATTTTCTAGTCAAATTACCCTACTTGAGCTCATTGTTGTAGGCCCAGTCACCAAAGAGACTAGTTTGCATAACTTAAAACTCCACCAAGGAGATGCATGGTGGGAAAATAAGTTTTAAGGTGTTATATAGGTATTAAAGCTATAATATATTTGTCTTTGTGTCTCCTTTAAGGTTCTTTATAGTATGAACAATCCTTAAGAGTGATATAAGAACCATCTTTGTGTCTCCTTTAAGGTTCTTTATAGGAAGAACCATCCTTAAGAAGGATGATAAAGACACACACAAAAACATTTTTACAAATAAGACATACTTGACAAAAGACATTTTAAGAACCCTAATTTTGATAATATCTCAATGTCAATTTATTGACATTATTATACAAGATAAAAACTACTCTCATACAAAACCAAAACAATGGCACCAATTTAAATTTTACGTAAACCACCTTAAAAAATAACAATACTAAACTTGACTCAATTTCAAAACTTAAGATAAAATACTAATACACTAAATAAAAACCATCTAAAGACTAAGACTATTAAATAATATAATTCAAACTAAACTCATGTGAAAAAAAAAGATTTAAATAATTAAAATAACCAATCTTGTTATAAAAACCCTTAGACATGGTCTATAAAATAAAATAAAATCCAAACCTAAAACAAAAAAAATCAAATACTTAATACTACTACCAACATACAAAACAACTCACTATAAAAATAAAATGATATACACAAACTTAAAATAATACCTAAAAACTCTCTTTTTCTTCCATCACCTTATGGAACATAGAGATTGATGATGATATTTGTATTATGATCAATTGGAACCATTTGAAGGCCTCATTGACATTTATATTTTATAGGTAATGAATTTCCAGTGGCCATGGGTCAAGACTAAGTTGTTGGGTGCTAATCATGAATCTAAACAAAGATGTATTTTATATTATGGAGAAGCTATGTTGAAGATTTGGCATACAAATATGAGCTTAGAGGTGATTAATCTAACTTAATTTCCTTCCAATGAAATGCTAACAAAATTGATATCCCAAATGCATATTTCAATCTGGCAGAGCAGGGAATATGGCAAGGCATATTCATGGATGTCTTGCTTTGAAGAGGGTTTCTATGAGACTAAGTTATGAGTTGAGATGCTAAATATTTTATCTCTATCATCTAATGAATAAATAAGAAACTATGACACAATCAAGAGAGTTAATTATGTGTGGAGAAGGACTCAAAAGTTGAGTTGGGTCAAGTGTATAGTGTCAATCTGAGTGAAAGAATGACAAAATGGAGGTTGGATCTTACAATCCACCATAGAGACTATCAATGACATCTATAGAGCTGTTGACAAAAGTTACAGAGTTTGTAGAAATGGAATAAAGCCATCAAATCTATAGGAATATATTTTGGCCCTTATACATTTTACATCCCATGTAAAAATATTATATATCCTTGTAAAAAAATATACTCTATATTTTTTTTAATTTTCTAGATATAGATATACAAATAGATCCAAAAAAATAAAGACTAATATCTCATAGAGAAAAGGATGGGTGGATAAATTGTGAAAAGAGATGAATATGATGGAAAGGAGAAAAGAAAGATGCAAGTGAATTATGGAGCCATTGGGAGAACACATGGTCTTCATTGTTCAACCAATAACAAAAATGTAATTGAGGGTGAACAATATAATAATGACTATTATAAGTGGGTTGCACTGCTTGTTCATTGAGTTGATTTGGTGCAAACACAAATAAATGAATAATATAGAGTGTATGAAATCAAAAATGCATCATGTCATGCCCACAAATCAATCCTAGATTAGATGGGATAGATCACACCTACACTTGTAATTGGGGATCATATAATTATTAAGTGGGAGCATGACCAATGTGAGGATCTGCTAAACCCGATTAGGGGATCACTTGTCACAACACACTATGCAAGATAGGGTTCCAAATCCTATAGTCTAACATAATCACATAACAACCCTAAATTATTCCTATGATTTAATATTTTACTAATCTAATAATAATAAAATTAAATCTAATCTAGTGTGTACCAAAGCTTGTGGCACAAAGTGGGGGTTAGAAACAAAAAAAAAAAACTAAACTAAACATGTATAGAAAACATATACTCACATCAATGTATATGGAATAATAATACATGTAAGAGAAGAATAAAAATGCTTTATCTATCTACTCTTATAAAGAGAAATAAAGTTAGGAATGCGTACCTTTGAATATGAATCTATCGAGCCTTAATCTCCCCCTTGGCCAAGGTGCTTTGCAAGATATTATCATGGTATGTAAGCATAACTAAGATAAATTAGCTCTAGGCTACATAACCTACTCAAGCATCTAAAAGACTTATCCACAAGATGAGATCAGAGCTCCAAATAAATTATTAAACCCTAAATCTTTATTCCCTAAGTAGAATGGTCAATAAGCATATTTTTGTTCACACTTATTCACTCAATTCTTGACTCTTATTAAATAGTGGTAAATAAACTTATATATATATAGTAGTATCTTACCCTAAAATTGTTTGGGAATATTTGTTGTGATAGGTTGACTTGATTAACCTAGCATGTTTTTGGGATAACTCACTAAGTTTGTGTTAGGTTAGCCAGAAGGTTAACAAACAAAAAGAGCTCAAAAATCCCTAAATTGTACTAGGTCAACTTGGTCGACCTAGCATAATCGATAGGTAAAATGGGTGCTAAGGTAAGAAATGAAGGATATAATATAACAAATGACTAAAATGGATAGGACTAAGAAGAATAAGCTTGGGTTTTAATGGTTTCACTAGGTTAGAGTGTGGATGGCAAGTGGTAAAAGAAAAGATGTTCTTATGAAGCACCGATGGTCTACCCACCCCTTTCTCAATGCACCCCTTAAGGCATGCACTCAAAGAGATTGAGACTTGATAGGTTCATGTAAGATATGAAGTGTCAGTAATCAATAAAAGTTTGAAAATATTATGTGTATAAATATGCCCTAGCTGAAGCTCATCATGTGTCATGTAAGTACAACATAGGATGGTGCTTCGAAAGAGAAAATGATAACACGTAACATTGATGCTAAGTATGGTACAGTAAGTAGCAGATAATATAAATGAAAAAAAAATATTAATAAACACATACCTTTAACTTACCTTAGTATTATAGATAAAGAAGTAGACTATAAGAAATGAAGGTGTCTAATATAGAATGCAATAGGTGAACCTGTAGAAGTTAGTGCAAAAATAGCCAAAAATTGAAATTTTTGGAAGATAGGAATATGATAGTGGAAAATAATCTATATGTCATCATTATTCTAATGTATTTTATGGTTTACAAAATGGATGAGCAAAAATCAAGATAGAGGTAAAATAAAGAAACTACCTAAAAATAAATGAAATAATTGAGTTGCTAAAAAATGGTTTTAAATAGGGAAAAAGAGAATTCATTTGGCATTTTGAATTTTAAAAGAGAGAAAATAGATATATGAGACTAGACAAGGCTAGGATGGTGAGGGAACGATAGGCTAGATGAAGAGGATACCCAGAGGCAACAACAGGTACACTATGGGTTTGAAACTATAGATCTCAAACTATTTTTTAAAATTTGTATTAAATTAAGATATTTTTATAAATTTTTTTTTTAAGCATTTATATATGTCAAAATTAAGAAAAACTTAGATTCTAAGGGTAGAAAATAGGAAGATGAGAAATGGGTTGGAAGGATTTAGGAGAAAAATGAATAAAATGCACATTTTGGGTAAAATGTATTGGGTTGGCATAGAATGTTCTAGGTCAACCAAGTTGACCTAGTAGGTTGAAACAAGGTAAAATCCATATGGTCAACCCAATAGGTATGGGTCGACCTAGTGTAATCTACAGGATAAAAGGCTAGAATAACATGAAAAACTAGTTCGTAAGGACTAGAATGAAAACTCAAAAGTAGGGAGGGGATAATAAGAGGGTTGAATTAGAATTTGAAGTCAACTATGACAAAAATAGGGAAAGTTTGGTCAAACTAGGTTGACCAAGGAACCAAAATAAGCATGAAAAAGTGTGTATAAAGATGAAAGAGGGATAAAAGGGCCTAAAATAACCAAAAGAGGGCAAGAGGGACCAAACAATCTAGAAATGGGATTAAATGAATAAGGTAATAATAATTAGGATTATCTTTAATTAAAAATTATGAAAATGATGTGTAAAGAATGTGTTGTGATTATACATGACATGGAGGAACCAATACATCCTTTGTTTTTTCTTGGTTACAGAGACAATTGAGATTCTAGAGGTTAGTGGATGTGTTTTAGTTGCCAAAATTGTTAGATAGATTGATAGATGGAGATTGAGATAAACTAGTAACCATAGGTCTAAGAGGTATATCTAAGATGTCTAGGATCCCCCTTAGCACTGACTTATTAGTCATGTTCTTAGGATGTTGGGAACATTTGACTAACACCTTCATATAGGAGGTGGATGAGGATGTGATAGAGGTGGGTATCACACGAGAGGATGTGTGTGTTATCTTTGAGCTACCCATAGTAGGAGCATTGATGACCATAAGGATACTAGATAGATTAGAGGAGAGGAGAGCCTTAACTATGTGGGATATAGGCTCAAAGATGATATTGAGAGGATAGAGAGTTAGTATGAATGATGTGTATATATCATAGATTTTGGACCTTCAAAAGGCAATGATAGGCCTTGTGACATAGTGGGTGATATATCACAAATCAAATGATAAGGTACCACTATTCATGGTAGATTTTAGTAGGATGATGCTAGAGGAGGGAGTATCATATGATCTAGGTTCTATCATCTAGGTCCAGTTCATTCATGATTTGTTTGAGATGTTGGTTAGAGGAAAAATACTATGGGACTAATCATACTACTGACAGTATAGATATATGAGAGATTCCCCATGTATCAACCAATTGGGTTACCTCACACAATTTATGATAGGTTACCTTGAGTAAAAAGATGGTATGAGGACTAGGTAATGCAATCCATGACCCACATATTAACACACTAGTTAGTGAGATGTGCATATAATATATAGTAGTTGTATGGGCACATAACAACTACATGGGTGAGTTGGCATATAGTTGCACTAGAACTAGAGAGTAGAGAGGTGATTGGTCACTATACATGGTGGAAGGAGCCACATATAGTGGTATGAGTACTAGGATAGATCGTATGACCTCATTTGGTGACACTGATATTGATTCCTGACTAGTAGCTTAGCATGTGAGGGATCCATGAGGGAAGAGGGGAATCAGACCATTAATAGTGAGGCTGACATTGAGGCCATGTCAAGAGTGACCATGGACTAATTGAGAATGATGAGTGGTATATGAGGAGATGGAGGAAAAGATACCATATGTGCCACTACCAACCCTGTAACAAGATTAATAATGGCCATTAAGGATATGGTGATGAAAAAGATAGGAGAGAGTGGAGATTACATACATCCCAAATGATCTTATAGATGCATCAAAGGAGATGTTAGAGAGACCATTTAGATGGATGCTAAGATGGACATGAGCCATGACATCTAGGTTCAAGTTAAGGAGGTGACCTACTAAGGAGGTACTAAGAGGCCATGCAGATGGGGAGACTGTGCTAAGCGGTCATGTAGAGGATAATATCATAGGATCCAAGACACAAATAGGTATGAAGATGGTTGAATTATTACTTAGGTTTTTATTTGGTATTAAAGATATATAGATAGATATTATGAGATATGATAGTGATCTAATATCTATTTGGTATGATTTTTTAGGTGTACCTAAAGATGAGGAAGAGATATGGGGGTCCTTGGTGAGGAGAGAATCTATGAAATCCTAGACAATAATCTACATCCATATGACCCCAAGACACTATAGGATCTGAGTATACCATCTACCTCAGCTCAAGCGAGATAATTCAAATTACTTGGTGAGGTAGTGAGGTAGATATAAGTGTAGAGAGAGAGGGTGTAGATGAGAGATAGGCTTGGTAGGCTTTGGAAAATGAGATAGATATGCATCTATATATAGTGACATAGATGATATAGGAATATATAGTGATATATACTTAGCTAACATAGGTACATACAATGACCCAAGATGAGTTGGTGTAGGCACAAATTAATATAGCACACCTACAGAGATAGGTAGAGGGATTGAGATTATGGACTACCTCATTATAGTTTACCATTAGGAGGAGTTAAACTGAGGCCTTAAAAAGTAGCATGGCTATGCCATGAGATAGATATGGTAGATCTTAGCCTAGTCCTGAGGCTTTGTATATGGTTGTATATGTTGTATCAAAATCATGCTATATATATATATATATATATATATATATATATATATATATATATGATGTATCATTTCAGATTAGTTGTGTTGGTTGTGTATGTTGTCTTTATGATGGTTGTGTTTATATATTATGGTTGAGGTTGTGGATGCTTTGGATATATTTATTTCTACCATATATATTTTGCTTTGTTATATATGCTATAAGAAATTAATGTGTGTTGGTTGAATATTTTGTTGTCAACTAACTGACGACAAAATGGGTATATCAACCATAGCACAAGGAGATTTATATGGAAAAAAGTACCATAGAATAGTGAGATAAATGTCTCCTCTCATCAAGGGGAGGTTCCCTATAAACTACTATATATTAATATAAACTGAAAATAGACTCAAGGGTGAGATCACACCATCCATCTCTCTTTTTTTAGAGATGATGTTCACAAGGCAAAAGAGAAATCCTGGGTAATGACTAAAGGCATTTCTCTTCTTTCAAAAATGATGTTCAGCAAACAATAAAAAAAATTCTTGAGTAGTAATTGGATCCATGAGAAACCCATAAAAACACAAAGTCTTTCATTGCTTCCCTTACTGATTTATGGCATATGTAACACTAGAATGAAGTGCAGCTAAAAGTCTCCACCAAAAACTACAACAGAGCATAAGATCACAAAGGATAAAAGCAGTTCAAATCCTTTCTAATACCCTTCTCACTAAAATATGAAAAACACAAACTAAAGGTAATTATAGAAATACAAAGTCTTCATAATTAACTTTAGAACATCTTCAGATAATTTCCACACACTTTGCTTGTTTAATCATTTAGATGAGATATTATTAGGAAAAGGACGTAAGAAAAATCTCCTAAATAACATAAGTTATTCTAATGCAAAGTTTGAAAAGTAACCTTCTTTCTCATTCATTCAAGAAAATATGATTTACAATCTGAGCTTAAAGTCTCAAGAAGCATCTCAATTTGGGTAGAGTTTTTGCTTTCAATTACAAAAAGATCAATCCATTACAAAAGAGGATCTCTTTATTTATAGAGAGAAGCCTTGAGGAATTAAAAAAGATTTAAAAACTTTGACCTAGTCAAAGATGGGAGTCTTTGTTGACTTTGGACTTTCCATAATTTTACTTATATTTACACATGATAAAAGTGCATGTGCAAATGTCCCAGGTCAATTACAAAAGTGCATTTTGAAAAATGGAAAATCAAGCAAAGAAGAATAGTTTTAATCTTTATCACCAGTCTTCTTCATATGAGCATCATACATGGCGATAGTTGCCTGTATCTTGATACTGTATAGAGTAATAGTATTCTTGAAAATCACCTTAGCCCTAACTATGGTGTCTCTCACTACTGTGACTAATTTTGTGTGACTAGTTAACTTGGTTTTTAGATTATCTAGAGTTAACTAATTATCCAGGACATTGTCCATAGAGGCCATTGAAAATGCTTTCTCTTTGAATTCTTTTTGGAACATATCTCCAAATTCTTGAATAATTTCTTCTACTAAAATGAACTGGTTGTCTTGAAAGGTAAGTTTTCAAGGTGGCTCCTCCAAGTTATGTAATAGACTAATATCACTTTGTTCACTAAGATCACTGGAAGATTCAAGGTCATTGATTAATTCCTTAAGCACCTGACTCCTATATATCAATGCTTCTTTAGTTTCAATATACGAGTCTCTATCAACAATGATGCCAATTACTATTAGAGTGCTTATTTTTAGCTTCTTCATATCCATCCATTTGCCAAGATATTTATTTGTGATTTCAATATCCTAAGAAATGATATTGATAAGATCATCTAGTTCTACACTCATTTTCCTCATTTTACCCATTTTCTTAGACAACTCTGTGAACAAGGAAATTATTTATGCATGCATCTTGTCTAAGTACTCTTCAAGTACTTTTCCCTTGAGATAGGTCCTTTCTACTTTTTGAATTATGGGGTCATCTATGGAGATAGCCTCTAGAGTTACTGATTTTGGAGTGAAAGTGATTCTCTTAATCATTGTAGTTAATTATTCCACCATCACCTTATAATGATCCTTCATTTATTTGTCCCTATCAAATTTTTGAACCATAATGTCCATTTCTAATTACAAATCACTCTTAGTACTTTCGTGAGTTATCTTACCTAACTCAACTTGAGAGATAGAGTAGTCATTTATATCAAAAAATTTGAGAGTTGCATCTTGTGGAGGTTTTGTTATTTCCATAAATTTGTGCCCCTTATCTCCAATCATCTTTGAAAGAATATTTGGCATCTTAGGAGTCTTAACTTTTACCAGCACCATTTTACTGAAGTCAAAGTCATCTATAGAGATGGCTTGTTTTTTACTTTTGGGCATATAAGTTGACAACCAAGGTGGAAGCACAAAAGTACTTATATTAGGAGCAATCTCCATTGTCAGAGTTACTCAAGTTGCACTTGCACCAGTGGTAGAAACACTGGGTGGAGTATCAGTAAGAGCTATAACTTCTATTGAATGATCAAAAGTAGAACTATATTCGATGTCAAAAGATGGAGATGACAAACTAGGGATTGACCTAGAGGAATGAAGAATACCTCCAAAAGTGCCTTGGGGGTCGTTAAAAATAATTTTGGAAGGAGAGGCTACTCCAAAAGAAGGAACACTGATTAGAGAAATAGGTGGAGTTATAACAGGTGTGCTAGGTAGAGAAGAAGAAATTCCTATTTTTGGTTGCACACCTTCTCATGGAGATAGAGTTTCCTTTTCTTTTTGATATGTGGGCCTATCATCAGTCTCCATTTGCTCTACTGATGGTTCTTCATTGCTTTGCTTCTCAACATCAATATCTATTATTTCTGGCTCTTTTTCTGTAACTTTTGATTTCTTCATTACAAATATGATCCTAGGCTTATATGGCCTAGAAGGTGAAGGAACATCACTTTTATTCTTCATTCTATTTTCTACTCTTCTTCTTATCTCCTCTTGAAATTCATATTTTGATGCTGTGATGAACTCTTTCAAAGTGATTCCCTTATTCGCTAACTAATCATTGGTGTTTGCCAATATTAGTTCAAATCTTAGCCTCAAGGAAGTCAACTCCTTCTGAGACCATTGGATCAGGGGAAGAGGGGCATTGGTGACTTGTTCAGTATGGTATCTATTATTGATCAAATCTCTATTATCCACTAGACTTGTAAGGATATCGGTGAGTCCTAGATATTCAATCTACTCAAGAGACAATCTACTATAGTCCATATTTTTGATGTCTTCGGCTATCCTCAAATCAACCCAAACATCTTTGATCACAGGCTCATGAAACTAGGTCTTCCTCCTGATTATTTCTTTTACACTTGTATAGTCAAAATTTGGTCTCCTTTTGAAATGCTTCATAGTTACGAGTTGCATTTTAGTCTCCATGACTCTAGATTTTTCAATGGTCAATACTGAGAATCGACCAATTTCAATCAAGAACCTGAAACTGGGTTTCTTGAGTTCCATCTGCTTATTGTGTATGACAATAATTTGCCTGCACAACTCCATTAAGATTAATTTGTCTAAAGAGAATCTTGGGAGCATATAAGGATGACCTTGGAAAAAGCCAACCCATAGGTAAGAAAAAAAAGGAAATTACAAGAACATACATCCAAAGTCATTCATAATTGTCTAGGCTTCATCTGATACCCTTTTCTATTTTAATTGGGGATCAAAGAGAGATAAAAATATTGCAAATAAAACATCATTCACTTTTTTAAAATGATGGGTAGAACCCTTCAATGTCAACTGAGGGTAATATTGATACACCAGGGTTGTTTTCCTATCTCCTTTTGATGTTAAACCTAGGAAGGTTCTCATCGACACTGCAATATATACTAGGTATGAAGTCATGCAAAATTTGGAGGTAGTGGGTACCTTCATTAATTTCTCATGTAGAGCATTACTAATTTTTTCTCCCTAGAAAATGACTTATTTACCTTGGAGACTTATCTTAATGAAGGGGTACATCCATTCATGAAATTGAGAGGAAGAAAGTAAACCTCTTACCCTACTGAGAAGAGTGATTAGGTCACCAACTTCTTTTATAAAATCACTCTTTGGAAAGCTCTATGGCCATCTTGACAAGTTCACCCTTGGAGTCTTGAGCCATCTATTATTGATCACTTTATTTGCTATTTTAGGATCTTTGTCATATTCCCTTTCTACCTCAATGAAGTCAAACTTTAATACTTCAGTAGCAAGAGGACACATGAATACTTTTTTGATGAACTCAGGGTCTAGTCTAATCACTACATTACCACCAGCATCTAACACAGCCTTGGTATCCTTATTATATAATTGAGCGCACTAGAGAATGAACTCTGTGTGGTGAGCCACTACAGGAAAAAAGATACTAGATGAATATTACTCTTGATTATCTTCTTTATTTCATGGTTGGGATTGCTTGATTTGGTTCTTTCCATGAACTCAACCATATCCACATGCCTAATCTCTATATCTTTAATGTCATCGACATTAGAAGCAACTGAGGTGATTAGAAAAACACCTTGATACTTTTACTTCATTGTCTTTGACTTCTTCATAGAAACCTTAGTCATTTGGAAGAGCTTTTGTCAAAAGGACTTTGATGAAGAAAGATCCTTGAGAGAAACTGCAACAAGAATCATGATCGTGCAATCAGGGAAAATATCAAAAATTTGGGCAAATTGCATGTTGGTGATCATGACCATGGAAATGTTCTTGAAAGGGTTAACGCATGAGCAGGTCAAAAATTCAAAGGGAAGTGGGCTCAAAAAAGCAAAAAATTGAAATTTCTTAGAGTTATGATTTTTGAGAAAATGTATGCAGGGGCGGCAAAAATTGCCACCCTTGCATATAGAGGTAGTATCAGTGGTAAAAATAGTTGATGTAACACATTGACAGAGGGTGTGTTGATGTATAGGTAACAATTTTTTCCACCTATGCATGTGAACTTTGTGCAAGGGCAACAAATTTTTTTGCCTATGCACATTGGGGGAAACTTGTGTAAGGGCGGAAAAATCACCGCCCTTACACGAATGGAAAAGGATATTGTAATGGCAGCAATTTTCACCTCTATTACACTAGATAAATGGATTTATGTAAGGGCAGCAAAAATTACCACCATTACACTGGTTAGTTTGGCTGACAGGGTTATTAGGGTTTTTGCCGTTTATGCTCCTTAACGAGGAGGAGAGGGAGGAGAAAATAGAAGAAAAAAGAAATATAAAAACTACAAAGGAGGAAGAAGGGAAAACTAAAAATTTAAATAAAAGAGAAAGAACAAAATGAAAACATAAAAATAAAACAAGGAAGAACATAAAACTAACCTGATAAAATCAAGATCCTATGCTTGAAGCTAGAAAAATCACAATCCCACTTGTTCGCATGGTTGATTTGTTGTAGGGAGGAGGAGAAAACAACTTAGAATGATCCAAATGAGGTTCAAATTAGCATTAAAAGGGCTAAAGCTGATGCCAACCACTCGGTGCATGTGGCCATATATGTTGCATGCAAAAACTAAGATCATACAGGGGCAATAATTTTTGTTGCCTCTGCATGTGAGGTTGAAAACAAATGAAGGGCAGCAATTTTTGCCACTCCTTCATGGAAATATGTAAGGGTGGAAAAAATCACCACCTTTGCATGGAAACTAAAAACACATGCAATGGTGGCAAAAAATGTTGACCTTGCATGAAAATAGAAAACAATACTAACTCCTTGAAATTTATCAAATTTTGACATTCTGATCACATCAAAACCACAATGACTTTTACATTTTTTAAGAAATCGTAACGAGGTAAGGTCACAAAATTTTCAAGGAAATAAGTTGACTAAACTCGAGATCAAGATAAACTTGTCTTGAAAGATGAAATTAGAGTGAAAAACATGAAATGGATAAGTTTCATAGGGGTTGTTCCAAAAATGAGCATAGCTAATTTTGGGAACAACAGTTGGCTCTTGTTGGGGAACTTCCATTGATCAAACCTTGAAATGATCGACAGGAGTAGAAACTAGTCTCTAAGTGCCTTTATCTAGGCCATTGGGCCACAGAGTCAAGCTAAGAAAGAAAAAGACACGAAAAACCAAAAAATAAAAAATAAACATAAGACTATACAAATGTACAAGTGAACTCATCTAATACTTCAAGGATTGAAGTGTTTTAGATGTTGCCCACTATGAGGTAGTGAGAATGACATTCCATCTTGATATTCTAGCAAGAAGTTATCTTCACCAGAGACCTGATGAATGGTAAATGGACCTCTCCACAAAGAATCAAATTTACTGTGCATTCCTTTTCATTCTCTCCTCTTGTCCCATAATAAGACTTGATCTCCAATCTAAAAATCATGAATCTTTTCTCTCTTGTCGAAGAGTTTTTTCACTTGATTTTGATGTGCAGTAATCCAATCCACTGCCATGGTTTGTTTCTCATCTAGTTCGGTTAGACACATGATCATTTTATCAATAAAATTTTCAAAATTTGAATCTTCAATTGCCTTTGCCAATTTCAGTGCTGGTAGTTTCAAGGTAATTGGATCCCTGCATTCAGACCATACATAAGTTGAAATGGTGATATGTCTATTGCCCTCTTGGGTGTAATCCTATCTGCCCACAAAGCATTGCACAATGATTTATGCCAAGTCTTCTGATTATCATCTACCAATTTCCTGATAATAGTAATCAGATTCTTGTTGCTTGATTCTGCTTGACTATTTCCTTGCGGATAGTAGTTGGAGGAGTGGGAAAGAAAAATCCCATAATTATAGCAAAACTTAGTAACTTCCTGAGAAGTGAAACAAGCAGCATTATCTATTACAATCTTAATTTGGTAGGTTTGATATCAAGATCAAACTCTTGAATCTTGGCAATCCAATTGCCCCTTTTAGTACCAAACTCCTATCGAGTTAGAATGGACTTCACTATTGTATCAGGCACCAAAACAATAGTATGTGAATGTAGGATATAGAATCTGAAATGCTTTACTACCTTAACATGGCATAAGCATGCTTCTCCATAATTTAATAGTTTAATTCATGAGCTTTGAGAGGACAACTCATAAATGATATGGGAGATTCCACACCTTCTTTGTTTTATTGAACCAAAATATCCAAAAGTGTATGCTCAAAAGCATATTTATATATTATGAAGTCTTTGGTATAATCGAAACAAACTAGGATTGGTGCATGGGTGATCACTTTCTTGATATCTTCAAATGTTGACTTACCTTCTACAGTCCATCAGAAAGTGGCTTTACCCTTCATCATGTCAACAATGTGGCGAGTCTTCTTTGTGAATTTCAGAATGAATCTTTGTAGAAAATTCACCTTTCCAAAGAAAGATTGAACTACAGTCTTACTAACAAGAAGAGTAAAATTTTGGATAGATTTGACTCTTTCTAAGTCAATTTTTATGCCTTCTCAAGATACATTATGATCAAGAAGTTGACCTTTTGTAACCCCAAAAACTAACTTTTGGGGATTAAGAGAAATACCATTTTGCCGACAGTGTTCCAACACTTGTTGTAGGTGATGCACATGATCAAGATGATGTTTGGAAAAAATGGTCAAGTCTTCAAGATATACCACAATAAACTTCCCCATTTCATCTCTGAAGGCAAGATCCATTGGTCTTTGGAAGGTGGTGCTAGCATTAATCAAATCGAAAGGCATTCTGTGATATGCAAAAGTGCCCCAAGGTGTAGTGAAAGTAGTTTTATGTTGATCTACTTCATTGACTTCTACTTGATTGTACTCAAAAAAACTATCTAACATTGATAACATTTCTGAACCAGTCACTATTTGTAACACTTGATCCATGATAGGCAGGGGTAGTTATCTTTTAAATAAGATTGATTTAAGTTTCTAAAATCAACACAGATATGAATTTTTCCATTTTTTTCTCACAGGAACTATGTTAGCAATCCAAATGGAATGATGGATTGAAAAAATAATTCTTGCATTCAGTATTTTCTAGATCTCAAAAAGGATAGTACCTAATATTTTGGGGTTGTATTGCCTTTTTTTTCTACTTGTAAGGCAATGATCCAACTTTAAGAGGAATTTCATGCCAAATTTCCTCAAGCTTGAGAGATTTCAAATGATCATAAGAATATACCAAAACATCAATGTAATGACAAAGAAGAGCAATGAATTTGAGCTTTTCATTAGAAGTGCAACAATTTCCAATGTTAACCATTTTGGGATTTTCTTTCATATTCAAATTTATTTGATAAAACTCCTTGGAAGAACTTGAATCTATTTTTCGTTGCTTGACATACCTATCATGCTTATCAAATAACTTCTCAATAGAAACCAAACCTTTTGGAATTTTATTCCCCTTGAGTTGAAGGAACCCTTCACCAGTTTTGGAATTTATTTTGAGAACTGATTCCCATGGTGGAGATTCACTTCCTTCAAAATAAAGCTCCTCAAAGCTATCCATCTTTTCTAGAAAAATAATGATTTGATTTTTACCATTAAACACCTACCAATGGTTAGAATTATCAAGTACACTTGGTCAAAAGACAAGCTCAATAGTGTACTCATCCCCTTCAAAGTCTTTATGGGGAACCATGAGGGTTTCAGAGACAACCAATAAATCTGCATGATCATTGAATTTTCTTGGCACAACAAGAATATTGAAAGAATCAAAACTTTCAATACAATCCCATACAAGATTACGATAATGTCATAATCTTTCATTTTTGGTTTGGTATAAAATCCTTACCTGACAAACTACCAGTTCAACATCTCCCCAGATAAGAAGAACCTTAATACCTTTACCGTGAGTGGCTTGTAATCTAATCAGCAAAGACTCATACTCAATGGTGTTATTGGTATTATTGAACTACAACTTATATGAATAAGGAAAAATTTCTCCTTGAGGGGAGATCAAAATAATTCTAGCTCTAGAACTAGTAGAAGAGCAATTGCCATAAAATTCTAAAATCCAAACATCATCAGAATCTAATCTTCTTAAAGATTTTATTTCATTAGTAAGGGAAGATTCTTTGTTGTCTAAAATTTGCTTTAATAATTCTTCTAATTTTCTATATGAATTTTTTGAATTGTTACTTAAAGACCTTTTGTCTAATGAGCTAAAAACATCTTCAGTGGTTAGAAAATAGTTACCCATTCCCGATGATTCAAATAAAATTTGAGCTTCGAGATCTGATGTTTGGGTGACTATATATTTTGACTCTTTCTTAGGAATCAATTTTTTCATGATGCCTTTAATAGGTATCCTTAATTCAAATAGATCCATATTGAATTATCCACCTATGTCCTTGAAAAAATTACACCCAAGCAGAATGCCATAAGAGGCTAGAATATTGGCCACCAAGATTGTCATTTTAATCCTCTTCTCTAAAAAATCCACAAACACAAATTGGGCATCTTTGATTTAACCTAAGAGAGGGAATTTCTTATTTTTCATAGAGAAACATCTCCCAAAAGTCTTAGTCAAGGTAAGACCAAGAGAATTTGCTACCTTGGTGGGCATAACGTTATCAGAGGCTCCAGAGTCTATTATATAGTTGCTCAACTTATGACCATTTATCAAAAGGAAAACATAAAAAGGTTCTATTTTCCTAGGGGTGACAAGAGGAGTAGTGACAAAATTATTCTAGGTGGATTTATTCTTCGAGGAATCATGAGTCACCTTTGGAAAATCTTGTCTTATGGGGATGGTTTTATTTTTTACATATTCAGCCAGCCTATCAAATTGTTCAAGATTGGCTCATAAGTACTCAACTTCAGTCATTTGAATCTTGGTATTTTTGGCATGATCAATTATATCAAATAATTGAAATGAACTAGAAATAGAGGAAGGAAGTCCATCATCTTGATCTTTATTGGGTGTGGCACTAGTCTGAGATATAGAAGAAAAAGGTATAGGATGGTTTGAGGTACTTACTTTCTTATTAGTTACTGCGTCCTTTGATTAGAAAGGCAGTGAAGTCCCTCACTTAGCAATCGAGACTACTAGATGAGGTTCTTCTCCTACTTTTTTTATTAGCTTGTTGAGTTGACTGGTTCTAGGACCTGGTAAAAATACTGTATGATCCATCAAACACTTCTCCCTTACTTCTAGCTTCATCCTGGTAATTTAGGAAACTAATGTTAGAGTTGCCAACTAATTCTTCTTCTCCTTCTATAAAGAGATTAACATCATCTTCTTGGTCCAACTTAGATTGGAAAGAGAAATCATGTTCAGCTTCAAGCTAACAAACTGCTAAGTTAGCTAGTGTTGCTTCAATGGCAAGCTTCCCCTGTGTGGGCAGCAGGGAATATTTTAGTGGCAAATTTTCGTATTTTGGTGAATTTGAGGTTTTGCCAGTGTAATTTTTGGCGATTTCTGAGCCCTTCCATGGTTTCCTAGTCGCCAAGCTTTGTTGGGTTTACCTGGTTGCTAGCATTGTAATTGCCAAGGCAAATGTTACGTTTGAGTTTTTCCCTGGCAGTATTCGCCTTTCACGCAGCCGACTAGGTAACGCTTATCATGGAATGTTCGCCGGGTTTCAAGTTTCCATTCCATGCCGTAAGGGAGAATTTTCCATCCCAATTTCATTTTATTGTGGAGGAGTCAGCTTGTTTAACCTTTTTTTTTTTAACCCAGCAGTATATATATAAAATAAATGTTTAAGTATAAGTGTACATTTATAATGGACATCTAGTTTTTTATACTTTAAGTTATATTTTATTTATATACTTTTAGGATGTTTGAGAGGGGTTTCAGACCACTAGGAGCTATAATGCAAATTCTAGGTTTTGGAGGATCCTATCATATTTTAGAGTTAGTCAGATTCCAGGGTTTCACGGTTTCAAACTTAGCCATATTTTAGGGTTTCAAGATTTCAAGGAGACATCATAGGAGGTATGAATGCTGCATGAAGGGATGTATGCATGATATAATAGAATGAAAATATCTCTCGCAAAGTCATAGAATAGTATAATTTTTTTGTGGTTTTAAAATAACATAATTCGCCCAGATTTTACACATTGTTTGAGAGACTATAAATGATTCGCCAATGGAGATTATTATTTTTTATTTGTAAACTATTTTTTTCACCACAAAAAATAAATTTGATAAATTATTTTTACACCTTTCACCAATTTTTTACACCTTTTCTAAAGGAGGGGTTTCTTAAAGTATACCCTGGTGGGCAGAAGATGATTGGATTACCCTTAATTTTTGGCAGCATTGCCTTGGTATAAATGGTTGGAAAATGTCATCTTAGGCATATCCTAATAACAAGGAGGAGCAAACATACCTTGGGTCATTTGTCTTTTTAGGGATAGCAATTCATTTTCTAACTTTTGTACCATAAGATCTATGGTACTCGTGGAAGAATTTTTAGCAGATGAGGAAAATTTATTTTTATTAGAATATTTTTTAATCTTACCTACCAGGATATAATCATCTTCAACCTTGATAGCTAAATTTTTAGCTACAGAAAGATCTATAGGGCTAGCCCACCTCAATAGAAAACTTACTTTAGGAAGTTGAGAGTTGATGAAAAAGCACTTGAGGTTCTCTGGTGTTGGCTGAGCAATTGTAAAAAATTTATTCCTTAGCTTATTAAATTTAGCAATGAAGTCTCGCATGGGCTCATGAGGTTCCTTCTTCATTTGAGTAAGCTAAGCCAATAAGGCATGTGCATCTTTGGTGGGTTTGAATCTAGCCTCAAACTTGGCTTTGAGAGTGTTCCAGTCAGTCATTATTTAAGCTTGAAGGTGATAAAACCAATCCATAGCAGTGCCTTGCAAAGTTTCAACAAACATCCTCACCACTATATCTTCATATTCTATGCCTATCACACCACATGCTATGCATAAAGTAGTGATATGTTCATCTGGATAAACTTTCCCATCACCATAGAATTTGGGAAAATTCTTTCTTGAACTACGGGGTAGTTCATGTAAAGGTGGGGTTAGATTGAGAGGGCCAAAAGTGTTACTCCAAGGGCCTTGGACCACCATGATATGTCGACTAAATGAAGGGATAACAAATCTTTGTGGGGTAAGTATAGGCAAAACTCTACTAGCGTTGAAACTAGAAGCTTCATCTAGTATTGGAGATCTGACGTTGGTAGGAGGGAAACTCCTAGTTCACTAAAGGTGGGATGGTGGAGGAAAAATCTCAAAATTATTTTATTGTACCAACTCAAATACAAGATCAACAATACCTTGTGCTCTCTGACTTCACATGTATAGTGGATTTGCCAGAGTGTAAAATGAAAAAGGATAAGAAACTCTTCAATTTGAAGCTTTAAGCTTTAAAGTGCACGTTCGTGTCTCTAATGGATTCGTTAAAAATTATTGGTTGAATATTTTGTCATCAACTAAATAATGGAAAAATGGATATATCAACCATAGCACAAGAAGATTTATATGGCAAAAAGTGCAGGTTTACCATAACATAGTGAGATAAATCTCTCCTCTCATCAAGGGGAGGTTCCTTATAAACTACTATATATTAATATAAACTGAAAATAGACTCAGGGGTGAGATCACACCATCCATCTCTCTATTTTTAGAGATGATTTTCACAAGGCAAAGGAGAAATCCTAGGTAATGACTGAAGGCATTTCTCTTCTTTCAGAAATGATGTTCAGCAAATAGCAGAAAAACTTCCTGAGTAGTAATTGGATCCACGAGAAACTCACAAAAACACAAAGTCTTTCATTGCTTCCCTTACTAATTTATGATGTATGTAATAGTAGAATGAATTTTAGCTCAAATTCTCCACCAAAAACTACAACAGAGCATAAGATCATAAAGGATAAAAGCAATTCAAAGCCTTTCTAATACCCTTCTCACTAAAATATAAAAAACATGAACTAAAGGTAATTATAGCAGCACAAAGTCTTCATAATTAACTTCAAAACATTTTTAGATAATTTACACACATTTTTCTTGTTTAATCAAATAGATGAGATATTATTAGGAAAAAGATGTAAGAACAATCTCCTAAATAACACAAGTTATTCCAACACAAAGTCTGAAAAGTAACCTGCTTTCTCATTCATTCAAGAAAATATGATTTACAATCTGAGCTCAAAGTCTCAAAAAGCATCTCAATTTGGGTAGATTTTTTGATTTCAATTACAAAAATATTGATCCATTACAAAAGAGGCTCTCTCTATTTATAAGGAGAAGCCTTGAGGATTTAAAAAAGATTTAAAAACTTTGACCTAGTCAAAGATGGGATTCTTTGTTGACTTTAGACTTTCCATATTTTTACATATATTTACACATGATAAAAGTACATGTGAAAATGTCTCAATTAAATTACAAAAGTGAATTTTAAAAAATGGAAAATAAAGCAAGGAATAATAGTTTCAATCTTTATTGCCAGTCTTCTTCATATGAGCATCATACAAGGTGATAGTTGTGTGTATCCCGATACTATCTAAAGTAATAGTATTCTTGAAAATCACCTTAGCCCTGACTATGGAATCTCTCACTACTATGACTAATTTCATGTGACTAGTTAACCTAGTCTTTAGATTATCCAGAGTTAACTGATTATCCAGGACATTGTCCATAGAGGCCACTGAAAATGCTTTCTCCTCGAATTATTTTTAGAACATACCTCCAAATTTCTAAATCATTTCTTCTACTGAAATGAACTGGTTGTCTTGAGAGGTAAGTTTTCAAGGTAGCTTCTCCAACTTATGCAACAGACTGATATCACTTTGCTCACTAAGATCCCTAGAAGATTTGAGGTTGTTGATTAATTCCTTAAGCACCTAACTCTTATATATCAATACTTCTTTAGTTTCAATATACAATTCTTTATCAATAATGACACCAATTGATACTAGAGTTATTATTTTTAGCTTCTTCATATCCATCCATTCGCCAAGATATTTATCTATGCTTTCAATATCCTGAGAAATGATATTGATAAGATCATCTAGTTTTGCTCTAATTTTACCCATTTTCTCAGACAACTCTGTGAACAAGGAAATTCCTTGTGCATGCATCTTGTCTAAGTAATCTTTAAGTACTTTTCCTTTAAGATAAGTCCTTTCTACTTTCTAAATCATGGGGTCATCTATGGAGATAGCCTCTAGAGTTACTACGTCTAGAGTGAAAGTGATTCTCCTAATCAATGCAATCAATTGTTCCACCATCACCTTATAATGATCCTTCATTTCTTTTTCTCTGTCAAATTTATGAACCATAATATCCATTGTTGATTGAAAATCACTCTTACCACTTTCATGAGTTATCTTACCTAACTCAACTTGAGAGATAGAATAGTCATTAATATCAAATTTTTTGAGAGTTCTATCATATGGAGGTCTTGCTATTTCTAGAAATTTGTGCCCCTTATCTCCAATCATCTTTGAAATAATCTTTGGCTTCTTGGGAGTCTTAACTTTTACTGGCACTATTTTACTAAAGTCAAAGTCATCTAGAGAGATGGCTTGTTTTTTCATTTTGGGTGTATAAGTTGAAAACTAAGGTGGGAGCACAAAATTACTTATATTAGGAGCAATCTCCATTGTCAACATTACTGGAGTTGCACTTGCACCAACAGTGGAAACAATAGGTAGAGTATCAGCAAGAGTTGCACCTTCTGTTGAATGATTAAAAGCAAATCTATCTCTGATGTAAAAAGATAGAGATGAAAAACTAGGGTTTGACTCAAAGGAATGAAGAATACCTCCAAAAGTGCCTTGGGGGTTGTTAAAAACAATTTTTGGAAGGAGAGGCTACTCCAAAAGAAGGAACATTGATTGGAGAAATAGGTGAAGGAGTTACAAGTGTGTTAGGTGGGGAAGAAGAAATTCCTATTTCTAGCTGCACACCTCACAGAGATAGAGTTTCTTTTTCCTATTGATTTATGGGCATATCATCAGTCTCCATTTTCTCTACTACTAGTTCTTTGGTGTTTTGCTTCTCAACCTCCATATCTATTATTTTTGGCTCTTTTTCTATAACTTTTGATTTCTTCATTACAAATATGATCCTACGCTTATGTGGCCTAGAAGGAGAAGGAACATCACTTTTATTCTTCATTCTATTTTCCACTCTTCTTCTTGTCTCCTCTTGAAATTTGGCTTTTGATCTTATGATGAACTCTTTCAAAGTGATTCCCTTATTCGCTAACCAATCATTGGTGTTTGTCAATATTGGTTCGAATCTTATCCTCAAGGAAGTTGACTCTTTCTAAGACCATTGGATCAGAGGAATAGGGGCATTAGTGACCTGTTTAACATGGTATCTATTATTGATCAAATCTCTATTATCCACAAGACTTGCAGAGATATCAGTGAGTCGTAGATATTCTATCTGCTCAAGAGATAATCTACTATAGTCCATCTTTTTGATGTCTTCTGTTGTCTTCAAATTGACCCAAACATCTTTGATCATAGGCTCATGAAACTGGGTCTTCCACCTAATTATTTCCTTTATGCCTTTACAGTTAAAATTTGGTCTTATTTTGAAATGCTTCATAGTTACAAGTTGCATTTCAGTCTCCATGACTCTAGCTTTTCCAGTAGTCAATACTGAGAATCAGCCAATTCCAATCAGGAACCTAAAACTGGGTTTCTTAAGTTCCATCTACTTATTATGTACAACAATAATTTGCATGCATAGCTCCATCAAGACTAATTTGTCTAAAGGGAATCTTGGGAGCATATAAGGATGACCTTAGAAAAAGCCAACCTACAGGTAAGAGAAGAAGGAAATTACAAGAACATACATCCAAAGTCATTCACAACTGTCCAGGCTTTGTCTGATACTCTTTTCTATTCTAATTAGGGATCAAAGAGACACAAAAATATTGCAAAGAAATAATCATTCACTCTCCTAAAATTATGGATAAAACCCTTTAATGTCAACTGAGGGTAATATTGATACACTAGGGTTGTTTTCCTGTCTCCTTCTAATGTTAAACCTGGGAAGGTTCTCATCAACACTACAATATATACCAGGTATGAAGTCATGTATAATTTATAGGTAGTGAGCACCTTCATCAATTACTCATGTAGAGCATTACTGATTTGTTCTCCCCAAAAAATGAATTGTTTCCCTTGGAGAATTTTTTTAATGAAGGGGTACATCCATTCATGAAACTGAGAAGAAGAAGGTAAACCTCTTACCCTGCTGAGAAGAGTGATCAAGTTGCCAACTTCTTCTATAAAATCACTCCTTGGAAAGCTCCATGGCCATCTTGACAAGTTTACCCTTAGAGTCTTGAGCCATCTATTATTGATCACTTTCTTCACTCTTTCAGGATCTTTGTCATATTCCATTTGTGCCTCAATGAAGTCAAGATTCAATACTTCAGTAGTGGGAGGACATATGAATACTTTGTCGATGAACTCAGGGTCTTGTCTAATCACTACATTACCACCAACATCTAACACAGCCCTAGTATCCTTATTGTAGAATTAAGCGCACTGGAGAATGAACTCTATGTGGTGAGCTACTACAAGAAAATAAGATACCATATGAATATTACTCGTGATTATCTTCTTCATTTCATGGTTGAGATTACAAGATTTGGCTCTTTCCATGAACTCAGCCATATCCATGTGCCTGATCTCTATATTCCTAATGGCATTGACATTAGAAACAACTAAGGTGATTGGAAAAACACCTTGATACTTTTACTTCATTCTCTTTGACTTCTTTGAAGAAACCTCAGTCATTTGAAAGAGCTTTTGTCAAAAGGATGTCAATGAAGAAGGATCCTTGAGAGAAACTACAGTAAGAATCATGATCATGCAATCAAGGGAAATATTGGCAATCTAGGAAAATTGCATGTTGATGATCATGTCCATGAGAATGCACTTGAAATGGCTAAGGCATGAGCAAGTCAAAAATTCAAAGGGAAGCAAGCTCAGAAAAGCAAAAATTCAAAATTTCCTAGAGTTATGATTTTTGAGAAAATGTATGCAGGGGCGGCAAAAATTGCCACCCTTGCATATGGAGGTAGTATTGGTAGAAAAAATCGTCGATGTAACACATTGATGGAGGGTGTGTTGATGTATAGGTGGTAATTTTTTCTGCTTGTGCATGTGAACTTTGTGCAAGGGCGGCAAAAATTACCGCCTATGCACATGGGGGGAAACTTGTGTAAGGGTAGAAAAAATCATTACCCTTGCAAGAATGAAAAAGTATATTGTAATGGTGGTTATTTTCACCACTATTACACTGGTTAAATAGCTTTGTGTAAGGGTGGAAAAAATTTCTGCCATTACACTAGTTAGTTCAGTCGATGGGGTTATTAGGGTTTTTGCCATTTATGCCCCTTAACAAGGAGGAGAGGGAGGAGAAAATAGAAGAAAAAAGAAATATAAAAACTACAAAGGAGGAAGAAGGGAAAACTAAAAATTTAAAGAAAAGAGAGAACAAAATGAAACCATAGAAATAAAATAAGGAAGAACACAAAACTAACCTAATAAAATTGAGATCCTCTGCTTGAAGTCAGAAAAATTGCAATCCCACTTGTTCACATGGTCGACTTGTTGTAGGGAGGAGGAGAAAACAACTTGGAATGATCCAAATGAGGTTCAAATTGTCATTAAAAGGGATAAATTTGATGGCAACCACTCAGTGTACGTGGCCATAAATGTTGTGCACAAAAATTGAGATCATGCAGGGGCGGCAATGTTTGCTACCTCTGCATGTGAGGTTAAAAAAAATGCAAGGGTGACAATTTTTGCCGCTCCTACATGGAAATATGTAAGGGCAAAAAAAATTTCTGCCTTTGCATGGAAACTAAAAACATATGCAATGGTGGCAAAAAATGTCAACCTTGCATGAAAATGGAAAACAACACTAACTCCTTAAAATTTATCAAAAATTTGATGTTCTGATCGCATCAAAACCACAACAAATTTCATGTTTTTTGAGAAATTTTAACAAGGGAAGGTCACAAAATTTTCAAGGATGTTAGTTGACTAAACTCGAGATCAAGAGAAACTTGTCTCAAAAGATGAACTTAGAGTGAAAAACATGAAATAGACAAGTTTCATAGGGGTTGTTCCAAAAATGAGCGTAGCTAATTTTGGGAACAACAATGTGGTGTGGTTTATTTTTTATCATTGTGAAGGACACATGCATGGTTAAAAATAAACAAAGAAAAAAATGACATAGAAAAATTTAATCAATCAAAGAAATGTACTACACACTAGTTCAAGTTTGGAAATGTGTAATAACAATAAATGGCTAAATATAAAAATCCAAAAAAATGGCAAACAAGATGGTAAAAGGGGATTTGTTTTTAAACCAATGTAAAATATTTTTGTACCAAATTAAAACAAGTAAAATCATACTAAATATCATGTTGGGAAGTATGACAAACAATTTAATAAAATGGAAGGAATGTAAAAGGGTACAAATGGTGATTTTTAAAAAAAAAAATTAAGTCAATCAAATATACTATTTCATGATGGGAAGTACAAAATAAAAATAAAATTTGTGAAAATTTGGTCTTAAATTTATCATACTAATTCAAGTTGGGAAGTATGAGAAATTTATTAAATGGTTTTAATCTTACATGCACTTGAAAATTAAGAAAATAAAAGGTGAAATAAAAATGAAGTACGCATAAAAAATACTAAATATCAAGATGGGAAGTATGTCAATGACATGTAACCTCATAATCAATCCAATCTTATCTCATATTTGACACATGTAAATTATAAATGGTGACTTGTTTATTGAAAAAATTTGTGAGGAGGGTCGAGTCCTATCCACGGTCTTACACTACAACTCGTAAAAGAAAAACTAGAGGGGTACCAAATCAAGATTGGTAAGTAGAAGGATAATAAATGGTAAATCAAGGATGTGGGTAATAGGATTGAAAATATGGTAGTTAGTGAGGGATTTTGGGTGCTATCTATGGTCTCAAAAAGTAACTCACAAATTAAATCCCATGGCGAGTGATCAATAAGCAAAACAATATTTCCCAAGAGGAAATATGAAGGAAAACAAATGGAAAAGGGAGTGTAAGAATCAAGACTTAGGTGTCTTATGAGAAGACCTTAGGAGGAAACAAGCATGCTAAGGACATTTAAAGACATTAAGGGACTAGTGGTTGTATATATACAAAGGAGACCCACTTGCTATGGACACAAAGATTTGCAGGTAAATAGGTGTGCTACTAAGATCAACTCATGATGGTAGATTGGTAAAAGGAAAAGTAAAATGGACCTATCTTCCCATGATGTATTCCCCACTCCTTAGGACCCCTTACAGAGCTTTCGGTATACTAAAAAGATTGGGTACTTACATGAGAAAGTAGGTAGCACTAATTTTTTTTCTATTCTCCTCTTCTAATCTACTAGCCTACTTCACCCCAAAGGACCTTGGCTCTACAATGAAGCCAACTATGGAGTTTGAGATTTGACTAAAGTAAAGAGATGTGCTTTGAATTATGTATTTTAGTGTGATTAGACTTTTAAGAATATTTAATATTTTTTCCTTTTGTTTAAATGATTTGGATTTTAACTTTATTTTTAAGGATTTTTAAGATTCCTCCTCTATATGGATTTGGAATGACCAATCATAAGAGAGATAGTGATACACATGAATGAGATTTAGGCTAAGGCTAAATAAAGCTAAGTGACCTCAGATAAAAGATTGACTAGAACACTTAGGCTTGACAATGAATTGAGCATGTGATCTTAAGTCTCAATCATGTATATGCTTAGTTTAAAAAAAAAAGAATATGGGGAAAAGGAGATCTAAAGGAAGATTGGTAAAAGGAAATAGTAATGAGAAAGATTGATTACTAACTAATCACATGGTAAGAGGAGATAGTAATCAAAAGGGAGAGGGTAGATGTAACCAAGTCACCATGACTAATATCTATGAAAAATAGATAAAAAGCAAACAATCATGAAGATATAAGGTAAGAGTTTTGATAAAAACTCTAAATGAAAAGAAAAAAATGATAATAAAGAGATAAAAATGATAAGGAAAAGACAAGTATATGAAAAATATAAAATGATAACATAAGCTAACTATAGTACAAAAAGGAGAAACATGATATAAGATAAGAAAGAATTTGACACATTATCAAATGATATAATCAAAATAGAAATAATATTGGAGCACATTTCCAATCCAAACATAAATGAGAAAACACCATACATGTGCTCATTAATTCTGGTAAATCTATCCACACACATTATCTAATACATCAAATAAGTCTCTATGAAGCTATAATAAAACTACTACTAAGGTATCATCAATATTTAGTGAATACTGGGAAAATACTTCTCTTTGGATCTCCTCAAATAAAAAATTAGGAATGCTCAAAAGATCATGCTAAGTAGGAAAGCTAGGCAAAGACTGGTCAAGATAATGCATGGAAATAAGATCTATAAAAGAAGAAGGAACCACATGTAGAGAAGTATCCACAAGTGAGGGACTCATGGGTGGATAAGTATCCATAGGTGAGGGAGGGTACACAGGTGACATAATCATAGGTGGAGGCACAAAAGGTGTTGAAGGGACCACAAGAGGTAAGGAACCACTATATGTGGAGCCATGGGAGAAGAAGAAAGATCCTTCTTATAAGAATGACCTATGGGAGGAGTGGTAGAAGGTCCAAGGATGGCCACAAGGTGATCTTTGAGATGTTGTTGAAGAATGCAAAAATGATTAGTATGATGTGTGACACATAGATACCATAGACAATATACTTCACCATACTTAGGTAATATTTAGGAAGTACCTTCAAGGGAGTTATGGCTTTGTTTGATGATGGGGAAGAAGGACATAAGGTATCAATATATTGTCATAACTTGTGAAAATGGTAGGAAGAGTGATTATATATCCCATGGAAGTGATAGATATGGTTGTGAGTGGTTTTAGGAGTACTCACAAAAAGAGGTGAAATAGGATCAAAAGCAACTGAAGAGGACTCATCGGCCCATTTGGTGGGTAAAGGAGCCATCTTAGGCAATGGAATCAAACCATCATCAAGGGAGGGTGATGATGGGGAAGGAGTGGAACTAGTCTCAATAGGAGGAGCACTAGGAGAAGAAGCAAGAAGAGGGTCAGTAACAATAGGAGAGGAAACATGATCAACTAGAGTGGAAAAAAGAACATGCTTAACTATAGCTAGCCCTACTAAAGGAGGGGAAAGATTTGTAGAAGGTATAAGGAGGAATACCTTAGGTGTTTCAAAGTGATAAGGTCTGATCATATCATGATTTAAGAGCATGGTACTAAGTGGTTCCTTATAAAATAGAGGTATCAATGCCATCTCTACCCTATAATAAAGAGGAAAAATGAAAGAATCAAGTACTATAAATGAAATAGAACAATGAGATACACAAAAATACTCAAGTAAAAAAGAGTGGTAAAAAATAATCTCAGCATCATAGGCCTAAACAAGGCTACCTAAAAAAGGATCATCTAAATAATATCCATCATTATAATCTACAATATGAAGATTGATGACACAGGTCAGGATGACCTTATCATTGAAGGAAGCTTGGTCAATAGAGTGGCTAGTCTTGGTTAAAACTACAGGAATGTCAGCACAAGGAAGCTTGTGAGAATGAAGTTGTAAGGAATAAGGAAGTTGTAAGATGATATGAGGTGAAAGATCATAATTTTTTATATTTAAGTTAATCTCATTAGGTTCATCATCATAAGAGTCTAAAAGGTTGGGAAGAATGTTACCAATGAGCTCAAGATGCCCATTGTAACCTTTGGTTGAGTTGATAAGAAAGTTGAAATGTTATGACTCACAAAATAGAACACTAGGCAAAGTTTCTAGTGTAGGAATCTTGAAGATGCCATGATTTTTAAATTGTTAAAAATTCCAAGGGTTAGTGTCTCCTTGAATCCTATAAATGGCTCCATTGTGAGGAAATTTAATGCATTAGCAAGTGGAAGATGCAATAGCTCTCATATTATGAGTCCATGGACTACCAATCAAGTTGTTATATGAAAGGGGAAATTTTAATATCATAACCTTCACATGAATGGTGACAAGTGGGATGGTAATGGAAAGCTACACATACCCTAAAGGAGGCACTTACCTTCTATTGTATCCTTGGCATGTGTTGCATGTAGACTTGAGATTACATTCAGAATACCCAAGAGTTTTAATTAAATCAAGGGAGGTGACACAAGTGTTATAAATATCATAAATTAAGGCTCTCTTAACTTGGATATCGCCTATTTGAATGATAATAAATAATGGAGGATCATCTTCATGAAGCAAAATCTCATTTAAAATCATAAATGTGATAGGAAATCATAAAGAAATAGAAGTGTCTAGAATTTCATCAATGTTAATGGACATTTATTCCAGTTATTCAAATCCAGATATAGTAGCCTCCTATCCTACTAGAGGAGGGTGAGGGATATTCATCTCAAATAAGAGTTACATAAGGAAATTTATATGACATGGAGATGTCCTCATGAGTTCAAGAAAATGGATTTGGGTTGGAAGATTAGTAAGTTCTACAATGGGATCCCACTCATCATAACCCATAAGGAGATTGTTAGATATAGGTGTGTAATGATTAAAAAGGTCTTTTAAAGGTGGATCTGAAGAGCATTGAAGCTTATGTTGATAGTAATGAGAAGGTTGAGAATAAGGTTACAAATCATTTGGTGATGAAGAAGTAGTTGATTTAGATTGATCTTGAAATTTGGAAAAAGTGTTAGTAGAAATTGGATTGTTATTAGTATTAGAAGATGGTGGGAGATAAGTATAAATAGTATGAGGTGTGTCATCCAAGGGAGAATCATAAATTGGATTGTCAAAAGAAATAAGATCTTATTTTCCCAACTCATTTAAATGAGTTGGAGAAGAATCTTGGATAGCACAATATGTCTTATGGGAAAGAGTGTAGATAGGTTTTGAATCAATGAAATCCACCATTCTTGACATACTAGTCATGCTAACCACATTCTCTTCAGAATTTGGTACAAAAAGACTTTTTTATATTATTGGTGGAAGAAGTGGGCTTGTCTTGACTTTCATGGATTGGTTGATGATTGGGTAAAGGGTCTTATAGATAGTTAAATGAGCATTTACTTAATTTAAGGCTTGAGTTTTATCATGTGATTTAAAGTCTTTGAAAGAAATCTCATAGGATTGTTGATGCTTATGGATAATGGAATAATGATATAAATTTGGGCCAAGATGAAAATCCATGGATAAATTATAAATTTGTCTACAAGTCTCGAGAGAGTGACCCAAGCTAGCATGAAACCAACAAAAAATATTAGGGTCATACCATGATTTCATAGGTCGAGTAGGGTCAAGATCTTGAGGGAGAGACCTAGGTAAACATTTAATCAATTTGGTTGAGGATAAAGGCTCATAAACATTAATGTTACTTGTTGAAAAATGAGGATTAGTGAATTGTTGAGGAGCTGGTTCTGAAGAAAGGGTAGGAATGATAACTTGAACATTATGAATGGTGTCATATGAATTGGTAACACCATAATTGGTAATATTGTAGTTTTTAATCTTTACTAATAGGTGAGGGCCCATGGAATGTTAGGATATCTTGAATTATGCATCAAGAAATCTTGTATTTTGGCTTGATTAATAGCTTCCTCCAAAGTACGTGGAAAAAGGGTACATACTTGATATTATAATTTAAAAAATAAATCATTTGTAAAGAGATGAAAGATATTGTCATCTGCCATGTTATGTTCACATGTATTTGACAAATTCTTCCATCGCTTAATAAAGGCTTGGGTAGTTTCATTTTCATTCTATTTATAATTGATGAAATGGGCCAAAGTGTTCCCTAGAAGATCACTAGTTTTAAATTCTTGAACTAAAGCATTTACTAAGTCCTCCAAACTAGTGATTGAGTGTGTTCTAAGTTGATTATACCAATCCAAGGCATCACCTGTTAGGGTTTTGGATAAGATTTTAGTAACGACAAAGGTATTTAACTTGACCCAATCCTTGTAAATATTTCTATATGTTTTGAGGTGAAGGGTAGGATCAGTTGATCCATTGTAAGAAATTATAAGTGTTATACCTAAAATGTCAATGTTAACAATTTAGGTGGTAAGAGGTTCATTTTGTAAATGTTTGATGACTTTTTTGAATAATGGAAGTTGATTAAGGAATGATATTACCTTGAAAATATCGAAGAGGAGGAGGAAGAACACTTTGGTTATGTGTGCCCCAAGCCATTAGTTGAGGATTGGATTGAAGATTAAGAGGTGGTTTTGTATCCTTATCATTTGATTTATATTATGAGCTTGGAATGTGTTCATTTGATTGAGAGTTTATAATAATATTTGATGAGTTTGATTAGTATTATTAGAATTAGTATTGGTTTTTATGTTAGTTTTAGTGACTTGGGTACTACTATTAGTGTTGATATGAGCTTAAGAAGAGCTATGGGAATTTGAGGCACAAGTGGCAAAATTTTCTTGTGAAGCAAAATATGAACTAGTAAATGGCTAAGAAGAAGAACTAGAATCATGAGTGCCTTGGGTAGAAAATGATGAACTAGTGGAAGGATTGAGGATAGTGTATCTTATGAGAGGCCCACTAGATGTAGAACCTGCCATGTTAGTTGAGATACTAGGCATGGAGGTAGAAGTTAAAGAAGATGTAATAGCATAAGGAGTCAAGATTAAAGGAAGAGGTTGAGAAGTAAATTAATTGGTACCCCTAAATCCAATTGAGAAAGTGGGATTAGGAGAATGAGATTCTTCAATTTGATGGTTAATCATGAGGTTATAGATGGTAGAAGGATCCTTCCCTCTATGCTGATGGAATTACGTGATAAAGAAAACCATTTCAGGAGTATACTCTAACTCAAGCTAATCCTCTAAGAGAAGAGGAGGGTTTTTATGCAAAGGGTATGATGAGGGGTCCCATAGTCCATCATGTGGGTTGTAATATGAGAATTACTAGCATTTATGAAAGGATCCCTACTTTATCTATGGGAGACCCTATTAGGATTGGTGAGTTTCATCATGTTTATTGATTGAAATTTAGTGTTATCACCAAATATAAATTCCATGGTGAAAGGAAAAGAAGCAAGATGAGAAAATAAAGAATCAAAAAAGTGACTAAAATAGTACTAGGTTGATCTAGTCAACCTAGTGCAAAATAAGGACTATAAAACTATACTAGGTACACAATATCAACCTAATTCAGTGAATAATGACTGATAGAAAGAGGTAAACATGTTGAAAATAGTCCTAGGTTGACTAGGTCAACCTAGCATAGTGTACAGGGACTAAAAAAGATACCATCTCAATAGGGTTGACCTAACATAACAGATAGGGAAGAAAAAAAGCTGATAACAAGCTATGAACTAAAGCAAGATTATTATATGTAATGTAAGAAAGTAGTAAGTATTGAAAGGGAAACAAATAGTCAATTAAATTGACACTATCCAATCTAATTGATAAACACAAAGTAAAATCTTGCACTAACACTGGATAATGCAAGCTTTTGCACACATAATTGATCAAAGAGAAAGCAAACAACTTGAAAGTAAAGATAACTACTTGGTTAACCTAGAATGTTGATTAGATTATTAAGAATGATTTTAAGTGTAAAGGGAGATTGGTTATAAGTAAGGTACTAGATATCAATCTAAGTATAGTTTTAGGTAAGTTTAGGATGAAAGGGACTATAGTGGCAATGATACATGCTTGGTATTGGGGCCTACCCCCTCACTTCACACACTATATTGATAAAGGTGTCAGTTGCTTAGCCAAAATATACCAATAACCATGCTTTATACTTGACTATATCATCAAGTCAGCTTCCACCTTGGTGATGAAATATAAGTTGGTTGGCTTGGGTAGTCAAATGTTTAAGTACTTGTTGATGTTTATGTGGTTTGGCCATGTGTGTAAAAGAATAAAAATAGTACAACTAAGTGATTTATTGAAAAATACCCCAATTAGACTATGTGAACTATTATAATCATGCAAAAAATTAAAAGGAAAGATGTTATTAACATATATGGTTTATTCTAACTTTGAAACAAGGTATAGTTGAGAAACTATATGGACAATCATATATAACAGGGTAAACATAGTCAAACCTATACTGTGGAAGCAAAGTTCTAAAAATGAATTAGGTTGATCAGGTTGACCTAGTTATTTTAGAACACATAACATAGAACTAGGTCCATAGGGTCGACCTAGTTGATTGTGTAGAGGTAGTTTTGAATTATACAAACTATAAAAGGAAAATATAGAAAAAATAAGATACAGAGAAATAGAAACTAACCTAAATGGTTTAGATATGAAAAGGAGAAGATTGTTGATCAATAACCTTGGATAAAACTATCAAAAACATGTAAACTAGGTCAATTTGGTCAACCAAGCAATACATAAACCTATTGAAAAAGTGCTAAAAATGTACTAGGTCAACCTAGTTGACCTAGTTGACTAAACATGAAGTCTGAAATCTAGAAAAAACTACACTAAGTCAAGATGGTCGATCTAGTTGCCTGAATAGAATTTTACAAATTCTAAAACCTATACTAGGTTGAACTAGTCAAGCTAGTTACCTGTTCCTATAAACCTACACACAAATATAAATAAACTAGATTGGCAAGGTTAATCCAACATAGTAAAGATATGATAAAAATAATGATGAAAAGAAATGAAATAAGTGAAATAAATCCTTCAAGGGTTTGATTCACATTAGATTCACCAGAATATATGTAATTAGAAATGCATCATGTCCATAAATAAATCTTAGATCTGATGGGATAGAGCACACCTACACTTTCAATTGGGGAGCATATAATTTTGAAGTGGGAGTATGACCAATGTGAGGATTTGCTAGACCTGATTAGGGGATCACTTGTCACAACACACTATGTGAGATAGGGTTCAAAAGCCTATAGTCTAACATAATAGCATAACAACCCTAAAAGAGTCCTATGATTCAATATTTCACTAATCTAGTAACAAGAAAAGTAAATCTAATCTAGTGCACACCAAAGCTTGTAGCACAAAGTGTAGATTAGAAACAAAATAAATAAACAACTAAACAAAACATGTATAGAAAACATATACTCATGTCAATGTATATGGAATCTGAATACATAGAAGAGAAGAATACAAATGTTCTATCTACTCTTACAAAGGAAGAGTAAAGTTAGGAATACTTACCTTTGAAGATTAACCCATCGAGCCTGAATCTCCCCCTTAGCCAAGGTGATTTACAAGATATTATCATGATATGTAAGGATAACTAAGATAAAGCATCTCTAGGCTACACAACCTACGCAAGCATCCAAAATACTTATCCACAAGATGAGATCAGAGATCTAAATAAAGTATTAAACCCTAAAGCTTTATTTCCCAAGTAGAATTATCAATATTCAAATTTTCATTCACACTTATTCACTTAATTCTTAACTCTTATTAAATGGTGGAAAATGACCTTGTATATATAGTAGTACCTTACCCTAAAATTATTTAAGAATGTTTATTGGGTTAGGTCAATCCAATCGACCTAGCATGTTTTCAGCCTAACTCACTAGGTCTGTGCTAGGTCAACTAGAAGGCTAACAAACCAAAAGAGCTAAAAAGTCCCTAAACTATACTAGGTCAACATGGTCAACCTAGCACAACCAATAGGTCAAAAGGGTGCTAAGGTAAGAAATGAAGGATAAAATATATCAAATTATTAGAATGGATAGGACTAAGAAGAATAAGATTGGGGTTCAATGGTTTTAGGAAGTTAAGAGTGTGGATGGCAAGTGGTAAAAGGAATGACAATCTTATGAAGCACTGATGGTCTACCAACCCCTTTTTTAGTGCACCATCTAAAGCATGCACTTAGAGAGATTTAGAATTGATAGGTTTCTTCAAGATACAAAGTGTTAGTAATCAATAAAAGTTTGAAAATATTATGTGTATACACAGGAGGTCCCATTAGGGTTCTTGATCTAATACCACTATTAGTATTTAATCCATTATTCATGAAATATCTAAAGACTCAAATGTGCACAACACATAATTTGGTCAATCTCAACATGATTTTATTAATCATGTCATTACAATATATAAGAAATGCTTCTAATAACACTTCTAACAATAGGTTAGTTTTTAACAACTAAAAACTAACAAACACCCTTAACACTAATTTAAGATTGGTTTTATAACAACCAATATTTTTTTTATTTCATTCTACATGATTTGCATAACCAAATAACTAATAATAAAAATTAATAATATACTCATGTTAGGACTAATTCCTAATAATCAAAGCAAATTTGTGGTTTACAAACCAATTGTAAAGAAGTAGACAAGAGAATTTGAAGAGTCTTAAGGCACCTATAGAATTAGTGACAATTGGCTAAGATGTTACAAGCCCTAGAGTGATTGGCACACTTAAAAACATCAGCAAATAATATTCCCATGTATGAACAAGTGTTCAAGATTGGGATGAACAGTTAGAAACCAACAAGGTGACATGTCAATCTTCAATCAAGAAGAATAGTTCCAAGAGAGAAAGTTATGTGTCACTCCTATGCCAACTTCATGGAATTCATCATTACTCCATGTTCACAAATTTTTAGAGAGCCCTTGTGACTATTTCTAACCTATTTTCTTGTTATAACTTCCCTCGTGATGGATGACACCCATCATATGCATCTCCAACATCCTCTCTCTCTCCTTTCTCACTTTCTCTATAAGTATGCATATTTTTAGCTTTTTATGAATCCTTACACCATGAGTATGGTAAAGCCTTTCTCTTTTTTAATTCCTCTAATTAATATATAGCTGATTTTTCCTTCTTTCATGGCTGCATTTAGTGTAAATAGTTGAATGTTTAATGACATCAAGTATAGATTCATCTCACCCTGATTTATTATCTTGTTCTTTTTGCCTTCATGTAGTTTATCTCATTGTTGAGGTTATAGAGAGTGTCATCAAGTGTCACTTGTGGATTATAAATAAAAAGAATATTCTATCTTAGCCCCACAATACCTTACCTCTCTACAAATCACTAATGTGATAGGTGTAAGTTAAGAGTAGTCCATGTATTTCAATCCTATAGGTCATAGTGCATATGCAATAGGTGTTAATGGTATTAATATTTGGTGTATCACCTCCCTAATTAAATTTATTTCATTCTATCCTTCTCCCTTTTACCTTACAAGCTAGTAGTGTAGTGTTGTGAGCTAATTGCTACATCAAAGGGAGAGCCCTATAATATAGAGATTTAATACAACTATTAGGCCAACTACACACTAGGATTATCTCCACATTACCCTAAATTTTGAAGGCCTAAAACACCTTTAAAAGGTGAAAATATGGGTGATAATCAGCCCTTAGTGCCTCTAGTTTTGCCACTTAGACACTAGCACCCCATGCTAGTGTCCCACTTTCAGTGCTAATGTCCTTTACCAAATTTTGACCCCAACAGATATTTTTTCATTTCCTAAGACACCTAGGGTTAGCCTAAACCTATTTCAAACCCTGAACAAGCACTAGATCAATATAAATACATGGATTTTATCCCTTTATCCACTAGATTGAAATAAGATGCAAAATACATAAGCAAGTTTAGAACAAGTTGTACATAATCAAGGTTATTAATCCATATTCTACCCTAATTCTACATACAATCATCTATATCCATCCTAATCCTAGAATACACATATTTCTAGTCTCAAGCCTCATTCAAGGCACTTGATTTAACACTTATATTATCATTCACTTGCACTTGCACCGAGCACTTAGGTGGAATAACTACATTGGGCTTTATTAATCTTTAGAGTATTGGTATGTAGGCAACTCGTAACATAGTAGGGTGTTGAGTTTGTCCAACCTACATAGCTAGCATCACACTTTTTATAATTTTTCCACTTGAATACCCTAAAAACATGGAGGTCTAGGGTTTTCTCTTAAATTAGTAAAAAATAGTGCACAAATAGTGAATCAAAGCTCATCCACATAGGTATAAATAGGTCAGACTAAGCTAGAGGTACACCTAAAAGATCAAATATATTTATAAACAAATTAAATTAGCACTCAAAGTAGTAAACTATCATTACATGTTACTATCCAAGGGTTTTTGACCCCTAGACCTTATTTGTGACACTCAGATTTACTTCCACACTAGTTTTCAACCTCTAGATCATCCTTCTCAGTCAATTTCTAGCTAAGTCTTATTTGTGTCATTCATTGTTATTTTTAGAAATGAAAAATTAGGTAAATTCTTACACAAATTAGTGGCTATATTTATTACATATTTATACCATGATTTACTGTACTAAGACCCTTTAACAACCTAGGGCTTAAACTCCATAAGTCCCTAAAATTTAAATCAATTGGTGAACTTGACTTACTTTGAATAATGAAAAATTCCTATCCCTAGATTATATTAAGGTTTTTATCCTTTTGTTTCCTATTTTTAGTGGTTGCATTAGGTTTTTTAGACTTGATATATTCTACCCTATCATCCTTCTTCAAAGTTTCATTTCCAAATTTCATGGATAAAGAAGATTATTTTTTTCCTCCTCATCTTTGAGAGGGTGCTATCTACTTTCCCTCTAACCAAGTCCTTCCTATCACTCCTATAAGAGGTAAAGTGACCTATAATACTATTTAAAATGTCTATACTTAGCCTATCCATAATTTAAACCCTTCCCTTCCCATATCTCCCATTCAGGATGTGTGTTTGAATGTTCAATCAAAAAAAACTACGGTTTTCACTTGTGAGACTCTAGGGAATGAAATTATTAATATGAGAAAGCTAATTTTAGAATTATAAAATTATAATAAACTATTACATGAAAATATTATAGTATTGGAAAATTATATTATGAAATAAAAGCCTCCAGGGCACATTTGTGTCAATCATGTATATGCATCTTCACCTAGTCAATTTGTGGCAAGCAATATTACATATGAAAATAAGAAATCACAATAAATTACATCTAAAACTATTCATTCACAAAGTACTCAAAGATCAAATAAAATATCAAGTGATATTTTAAGGCAAATGATTAAATCTAAGCTAATCAACCTACCTCTAATACATCTAGTGAGGACATCCAAATATTATTGTGTATATCATAGAATGCATGGTCATCACACTTATTCATTTTTGGCATTGAAAAAACATATATAACACATCATTTCTAATGAGGATATATACAAGATAAATCATGTAAGCAATCCATAGTGATACAAGAACATATTAAAAAAGGACCAAATTTATAAACAATACAAAAGTGGTTAACAAATCATAACTCAGAACAACAAAAGGTTCACAAAGAAAAATTAGAGCAAGAAATAGTACAACAATCATGGATAAAACAAGTGAAGGATAAAAATATACCTATCCAAAATGAGGTCCCACTTTCAAAACAATATGGGTTTGGTCAAAAATATGTATAAAAATTAATTATCAAGGTCAAATGTTAGGAAAACATGCCCAAGGCATCACTACTCTATTTTAATAGCTGATAATGTTGGTCAACAAGGTTTTGGATTCATGGAACATAATGAGTCAAATAATTCCCAGATACAATTTATCAAGGCACAAGATCTAAATACATAGGTAATATTATAAAAAGAGTAATAACTAAGTTTTACATTTAGAATCAAGCTAAGCCAGTAGGCATTCTCAAAAGAGGGTTTATAATAACAAAGTATTTAAAGCAAGATATACCTACATTGGATATAGTTTTAGAAGGCAAGATCCCAACCAATAATCCAGACATTGTTAATTAAATTGAAGAAGATGATTAGAACAACCCATATTATTATGATATAAACCATTCAAAAAATGAATATGCCACTTGTGTTACAAAGAAACATCCCATCAATGACATATGGGGCTTCTAACGCCATTCCCTACCAACACATAGATTCTAATCCATAACATTATACGTGTACATAGCTTAATCCATTTCTAGTTTACTTGTACATACTCTCATTTATCATGCTTCTTGTATATAGATTCTCTTGCCTTGCTCCTTATATATAGTTTCATTTTTATGATTGCTGGTATATAGCTTATATAATCATAAAACATAAAAATAATATATTATGTTCAAAACACAAAAAAAATTAGATATTACTTGCAAATTACAAAATTTAGATTATTTGCATATCCATGTTTACATTATTTATACTTTCTAGGTACTACAAATACTAGCTATCTTAGTATAGTAAATTTTATCATACATACATGCTTCACTTGTTCTCTTATCAAATGTTCATAGACTCTTATAATAATCAAGTACATATCACAGACCAGGAGTTTCTACTATCTACCCACTGGGGGCACATACATAGATACATAGATTCAATATTGATACATTCACCCATTAGGGGAATCATACTACATATATTTTGGTTTACCAATTTACATCTTTCTATGCTCTATATCATAGATTTAACATTGTTTATACCTTTGCATTTATCATCACATACTACTCACATTTTTGTCAACTACTAATATTATAGACTCAGTTTATTTACATCTTTGATCTTATATATATTTGTACCACATGTTCATGCATAATTTCATTTATATAATTCCTAGTTTAGACTTAATTATGTCTTTTTGATTCTACATATACTTGAGGGAATTTTAATATGCCATTATTTTATGACTTTATGCCAATTCATTTCATTGTGTGTATACTCTAGATATGTGCCCATGCCTTTTTATGTGCCTTATTCAGTGTGTATGCAAACATTTGAATATGTCCTTATATGTGGCTCCAAACCAACCTACTTTTTATTTATGTATGTGGATATTTGAACATGTCATTGTATGTATTTTTTTATCATATTTAGTGACACATGCCCATGTCCCTTATATTATGGCCCTTTGGCCTACTTTGTGTGCCTCATATGTGTTGTATGTATTTTTTCATGTATGTGTCATAGTCATGACACTTGTCTCTTGATTATTGCTTATACTCAATTTTAGATGACATGAGGGACCTCATGCATCTCCCCTTCCTCCTTGGATGCATTGATGGACATCATGCCCCATCCCCTTAGGTAGTTACTCAGATTATTCTTAGATTATGTAGTTCATACACATGCTTACATTGTCATATCTATATTGATAACCTTTAAAATGTTATATCTAGCATACATCATACATTACTAACTTATGCTTAGATTATCTTACTTCTGGTGCTATGTATAGACATTATATTAATTTAATACATAGATATCATATGTTTTCAGCCTAACATACATAATGCAAAGATTTTATTTTGAGGATAGTTATTTAATAAGTAAAATAACTCCCCTAAAAATAAGGGGAATTCACACGGGATTTTCACAGAGATCAATCCATTTGAGTGCACTCAGAGTACATTTTTAAACACATAGAAATAGAATACAGAGTATTAAATCAAGCAAACACAAAAAAAATAGTTAGACACATCAATTTTAGTTTGCATAAAAAAACATAGGACATTAGCATTGAAAGTAGGACACTAGCATGGTGTGATATTATCCAAGGTATAATGATACTATCTAGCAGCCTATAAACATAAAAATATAGATTTGGTAGAATGACATAGTAGTTACAACCTAGATTTACATAGTTTCAATCATAAGTTATCATTTTTTATCAGTTTATGATTATTTTTACACATAATCATACTAATTTTACTTATATTAGGGGAATAATGCATAACATGATCACTCCCATTTCAATTGCAGATACACATACATAGATTCTACAACTCAGTTAAGAATCCATATGTGTAGATATTGGAATTGGGGGCATGTACACAGCACATTATTTCCACAAGATCAGTTTTGCACTAGCTCATCTTAGATGGAATGGAAAATCCATTTAATTTTACATGTTGTATACTTTAGACACCATTCACACTAGGTAACACACCATATTGATGTCTTATTCCATCTGTAGTGGTTGACATTTTTGTGTAATCCCTAAGCTACATTCCCAAGTGCCCAAGAGTCCCCTTGGCCATTTTTTATTTCAAAGTTTCTAAATGGCCCTAGGGCCATCCTACATAGTTTTAGTTACATTTAAAAATTATATTTACAAATTCATATACTACACATGGGTAGGTAATGATGGAGTCATATAGTATTTGAGTTCTTGAGCCACCTAAATAGGAGGGTTAGACAAGCCATTAGTATAATCCAAGTTATTTGCAGTGTGTGATCCACTAAGTAGGGGTGGGTAATGATATATTTAAAACAAAATTGATTTATTGATATACCCACACATGGGTATTGAACAAGCCATCAACTCAATCCAATCTATTCACCATTTGATCACTATCTACACACCTAGGATATCACCATGTTTTTGCATTGGTTTACATACCTAGTGAGGTGTATTCATTACTTTCATCTCTCACTTATCTATTTACTTAATTTTTTATTTGATTTTTATATCTCCTAAGTAATGACTAATTCATTCATGTTTCATTTGTAGGATATGCAATAGATCACACTTCACACACTTAGACCTAGATTCATAGGCTTCACCTCATAGGTAAGTCTAGATACACTTCTTTCTCCTTTATATTATTTAATTAATTTTGTTGCATTTATATAATAAAGGTGGGTAAATGTAGTCATATAAAATTTCACTTGATTGCAATGAGTGTCACTTGAGATAACCCATCCCTAGCTTAGCCCTAGTCATATCATAAAGCCTCTTTTAACACTTTTCCAACTTTTGTGTAGGCCTTACACATCCACCAACATCTCAAAATCATTCCCATAGCCTCCCGTAGGGATAAAGGACCTTAATGCCTCAATTTATACCACTTGGACACTAACATTATACTTTAGACACTAGCACCCCACACTAGTGTCCCACTTTCTACATTAATGTCCTTTACCAAATTCTAACCCTAATAGAGATCATTTTAATTCCTAAGACACTTAGGGTGGGCCTATACCTATTTTAAACCCCACACAAGTATCGAATAAATATAAATGCAAGCATTTTATCACCTTATCCACTAGTTGGAAATCATATGCAAAATACACAAACAAGCTTAAAACAAGTTGTGCATAATCAAGGTTATTGATCCCTATTTTCCCCTACTTCTACATATAGTCATCTAAAACCATCTCAATCCCATAATACATAAATTTACAATCTCAATCCTCATTAAAATCACTCAATTTGACATTAATATTAGTATTCACTTGCACTTGCACCAAGCACTTAAGCAGGAGAACTACATCAAGCTTAATCCCTCCTCAGAGTATTGGTATGTAAGAAATTCTCAATGTAGTGGGGTTTTGAGGATGTCTAGCCTACCTATATAACATCACACTTTGTAATGTCCCTTTCTTAGGGGGCTCCTTTTTTGAATAAAAAGCTCTAATACCACTGTGATGTCCCCTTCCAGTAGGGAATATCTAAACACGAATAGCTCTGAACAAAGATACAAATTCTACCAAAATAATTGCTATATAAATAAATAAATCACAATATAGTCTATCAATGGCAAATCACAGATCTTATCACTTGTTCTTCTAGATGATTATACAATTGAATCTCTGTCATACAAATAAAACAATTTGTAATATTCTATCTGAAAACCCTGGCTTTTTGCACATCTGGGAATGAAACTTGAATTTTGGAAGTCTCGGCCTGCTGTGTCGAACACACAGTCACCGGCGTCGGTCGATATACTGCTGACATCGATCTCTGTAGGTCCTTATCTACCAACGTCGGTCCTCAGACAGCCGATGTCGGTCACTGGGGATCTCTGTCTGCTGATGTCGGTATCTGCGTGGATCTGTACGAACCTGTATGGACTTCGTACGGCTGCCAATTTAGCACAACCTATCTGTTTGATCCCTGATCTAGAAATTTATGGTATCTAATACAGCAAATCTCTTTCTGTATATTTATTGAAACAAAACATAAACTAAATCAAGAAATAACTGGAAAGCTCTGTGATAAACTTCTGTGTGAAGTTATCTCTCAAATACCTGTAATACTATGATAACTTTTGGGTGAAGCTATCTCTCAAACCTGAAACCTCTGTGATAACTTCTGGATGAAGCTATCTCTCAATTTGGCAATAGATCAACTGATATTTCACAGCCTCTAAATCACACACAATGAAGAGTTGACGTTCTCCACTGCAAATGGAATCCTGGAGCCTTGGCTCAGTCTTCTTAGGGAAAACCCTTAGCAAAATATGTCTTCAATTCAATAATTAATTCATACATAATTTAACTCTCTCCCATGAGAAACTCTTATACCCTTCCAAAGGTGTGCTTGCTAAAATTAGATTTCCTCAAATTAGAACTTGGGGTTCTAAAATTAGAATCCCTCAAATTAGAACTTGGGCTTCTTAAATTAGAATTTGGGTCTTAAAATTAGACCAATTAATTAATAATTAATAATTAATTAATGTCTAATTTAAAATTAGACCAAATAATTAATTAATTAATATCTAATTTAAAATTAAACCAAATAATTAATATTTGATTAAATCAATCAAATATTAATATCTCCCTCAATATACGTCGGATCCTCGAACCGATCGAAGCTGGTGAATCAAGGAGTGATTCTGCACATGACCATAGCAAAATAAGGGTGCTCCGTTGCATGTCAAATATCCCTAAATAATAGGAGCATCAAGCAAACATGTCTGAAGGACCCCGAATGAACGCCCCCTGAAACCATTCTGCGAATTGAAGTTAAGCCAATATCCATTATGACCCTCTATCCATCCTATTAGCCTATGAAGGTCGCATAATAGGCTAATCATGAAGTCTGTCAATGTCCTCTAAAAAGGGGACATGACACACTTTTAATAGTTGTGCCACTTTAATACTCTAAAAACATGGAGGTTTAGAGTTTGATCCTAAATCAGTCAAAAAGAGTTCATAGATAATGAATCAAAGCTCATCCACATAGGTATAGGTAGGTTAGAATCAGCTAGAGGTGCCCCCCAAAGATCAAATAGTTTTTTTTACAAAGGAAATTAGTGCTAAAAGTAAGACACTAGCACCTTGTGCTAAATTCTATGTATCAATTGTGATAAAGTTGGCTTATTTTACTGATCAGAATAGGTAGATCCATGGATCTTTCCATATATTAGATTAATGGTAAAGTGCAAAAGTTTTTTTGGACTATTGCATTCTATGAGTCTCTTCCTTATTACATATAGCATTGCCTTTCTCTCTAGCAACATCCATTAATTTGTAACTCAATTTGAAATGCATATTTTGATCAGGACATTTTTGATATGACCCTATTAACCAATAAGTAGCAATTAGTTTTCCTTTTTTAGATCTTATTTCCATGAGAACTGGATAAGTTGATCCACTTACGCATCTTGATTTTACTTTCAATTTGGGAGTTACTTTATTTATTGCTTGTCATAGAATAATTAGTATATTTTTATCTATTTTTTGTTGATTTTTTTAGAGATTGATAAAGAATTCGATAACCCAATGTTTTTTTTCCATGTTTAAGAATATGATTAATGAACATATAAACTAATCAATTATGATATATTGGATCAAATTTTGCAATTTTTTATGCATTACTTTGTTGTCACATGGGTACAAAAAAGGTTCACATATTTTTAGATCATAAAGACCAATAATCACTTATTTCATATTTTTAAGTCCATATCATAGGGTGGATCTCTAAAGCTATTAAATATCTCCCTCTAAACTGTACATATGCCTTTCATCATATATGACTTTTTACATGATGTTATCTACATATATGAGATATGTTCCTTATGCATAGAATTATGTTTACTCATTCTCAATTGAGTATATGTTTCCTTTATTTTGCTATGATTATAAATATTGTATTTTAAATATCTATGTGATTAAGTCCTTAGGTTAAAAAAATAATGTATTAAAAATAAAATGCATTTCAAATCATTACTATTTGACTCAAACCTATTCTAAAAATGTCAAAGCATTTTAATTTTTTGTTGACACAAGCAAAGTAAGGGAAATATTATGAAATGAACTCAATATTTAACCTTAGACATATAATTAGTTCCAATTTTCCTTAAATAATAAATAATATTGTTTATTTTAGCCTGCTAAAGTCCCCTTACAAAATGTTTGTTGTTAGGTTAGCCATATACATTCCATGTTTTTAGCAATTAACATGGCATCATAATAAAATGATAAAAACTTATATAAGAATATACAATGCACTAGAATGCCCTTGTTTACAATTTTATTACTGGAACGACATCTAAGGTTCCTTCAATTATTTTATATTCACATCAAGTAAATCTTTCACCCATCTGCCTCTTATTAATACTATAGAATATTCTTGTAAATTATGGTCAATACTATGTATATAAGCAATGATTTCATATTTAGAGGTTAAGCATACTCTTTCAACTTTACATAAGACAAAGTTTAATTTTTTAGGGGTGAAAATGGAAAAGTTGATAGATAAGTTATCTTTATGTCATTGTACAAAACTGTACATGAGAATTTCACCTTATATGAATTCTCATTCAATTTTGTTGAACTAGGATAGATTTGATTATTTTAATTATTTGATTATTCCCTTGTTTCATTATGTCCCAAATGGAAATTAAAACAAATTTAATTAGTTTTTATGTTCTAATCAAACATGAATAAATATATATTAATACTATTTTTTTGTAAAAAACTATGTCCGGATTAATTCTTCTTTCTTCATTAAAGAGGGTTTGAATATATATTTTTTATATGACTTGATATTATTACATGTTTTTTTTGGTGTTTCAATATATCATTTTTTTATATCACAAATTAGACTCAAAATTGATGGGTTAACATGATCTTATCTATGTAGTTATGCATTATTTCATTAGGAATCAATTTGATGAAACATTTTGACTTTCGTGCTTTGGTTTGGTTTCATTACCCATCATAATTTTGATGACCTTTGTCAAAAAAATATCAATAAAATATATTCTCTGATTGGATGTGTCTATAAATTATTAATATAGTTGAGGGAAGTTTAAGAAAAAAACATTTGTTATTAGTTAATGATCCACTACAGCTGGCTCGGTAAGTTTTATCTTTTAATAATTACTAGCATTAGTCATCTTATTTATTTGGATTGATTGAAAAGTTATAAATCAATAGGAAAAATATTATACCATGAAAGAGTAGAGGGTTCCACTTGTTTAAACTCAATAACCAACATGGAGGTAATTTAATTTATTATGTTTATATAAATTAAAAATTATATAGAGAAGAGATAACTTTTTGCTTACTAGGTATAGGTGAAAGCATAACTTAATTACAAATTATATCTTATTTCATTAATATTTTAATTTATTTAATTAAAATAAAAAATTGGTTTTATTCTTTTTTTATTTTTTTAACTCAAGTTTTGAGAGTGTGTGAAAACAAGACCTAGCTCCTAGAGAATAATGGGATAGTGGTGTTGAGTTTCTCGATTATTTGGTAAGCTCTTACTTTTTTACTTCTAAATTAAGGTAGGGAATGTATATAACTCAATGGTAGAGTGTCACCTTAACATGGTGAAAGTCATTGGTTCAAACCTGATGATCCCTAAATAATATGAATCCTTATATTTTGAGCTTTATTAGCTCTCTTCTTTTGTGATAAAAAAAGGCTAGGGGGTTGACATAAGAGAGTAAGGATGGCCATAATCTTAAATGATTTAACATCCCACTAGAAGATAAAGATAGATAAAGTAAAAATGTATATATTAATATTATATTTAATATTTAATATTATATCTAAAATTAAACTTGAATATATAAGTTTAAGATGATGTTTTATTAAGATGAATATAAAACATAAGATGTTATGATTTTGATGCCAAATGTATTTTTTATTACATTATTTATAAGCAATTGAGGAAAGATACACTAAGGAAATGAAGAAAATGAGAAATTGTGTTAGTAATAATACCATTAATAAAATGGTATGGTTATTTTCCAATGAATACAAAGGAAAAAAACATAAAAGGGTATAGAATCAAACTTGAGAATTTAGAATCGATTCTATAATTCTTAGAATTTATCTATAGACTTTTGGTAATCTTTGTTTTCCCTGGCATGAATTAATTAGTCTGAATTAAATTAAGATTAATGCATTATTATTTGATAAGATCATCAAATTAGTTGATAGTCAAAAACATTATATAATAAATATATACTATAAGATATGTTTGTTATTGCTTTTTAAAAATAAATGTTATGATTATCAAGCTCAATGTATCTTCTAGATGAGATTATGATCAAATCTCACCATCTATTATTTATATGATAGATAATTATGAATTGGCTTTGTCCATAAAGAAGGGAGCTATAAGTAATAAGTAATGTAACTCTAAATTTCATCGAGAGTTTGATCATGGCTTAGGATGAATGTCAGTGGCATGCTTCACACAAGCAAGTTAGATTAGAAGTGGTGTTTCTAGTGGAAAATATGTGAGTAATGTGTAAGAATTTTACCTTAGGAGGTGACCAACATCTAGAATCAAATGTTAATACCTTACAGAGTTAGTACCTCATAGAGGTAGACTAAGGAGCAAAAGGAAGGAATCCACCCAAGGAGGGGCTCATGTTTGATTAGCTATTTAGTGAGATAATGGATTACCAAGGATATGATCAGTAGTTGTTCTGAGAGGATGATCAACCACACTAGGACTAAGACATGACCCAAACTACTACGGGAGGCAACAATGAGGAATTTTATGCAATGGGTGAAAGCTTGATGGATCAATGTTGCATGAAATAAGAAGGCTCACAGGTTGTAAACTTTTTTCCTTATAAAATAAAAAATGATGGTATTTGAGGAATAAGCATTGACTTACTCTATGTTCGTATCCATGGTAAAATAGAGGATACAAGCATTATCTATAATTATTAGGCGTAAAGTGTCTATAAGTGGATTTTTAGGTCTTTCATTAAATCTTATGGCTCAACCTTGGATAGGCAGTGGAAACCACCAAATTTTAGTATATTAAAGGTAGGTAGAATTTATAATGGAGTGGTGAAATGCACTAAGATTAGGAAGAACACCAACAGGTGAAAGTACTCTATTGGGCAATTATTAACACTTAGACTTGAAAACTAGGGGAACAAATGGGATTAAAGACCCCAATAGTCTTATCTATAACCTGTGGACACTAATGTTGTGCATATCAACCTATATAATGTTTTATATAATGTACTAAGTATCCTTCATATGAATTACATTGATAAAAATGAAACTAAAAGGAATTGATGGGGGGTCATACAAGCGGTGGAATATGTGGTTTAATTCGATGCAAAGTGAAGAACCTTACTATGGATTCACATGTCATGAATCTTTTTGAAAGATAGGTGTGCATTCAGGAAGTAGACATAGGTGGTGCATGACTATATTTAATTCACACCATAAGGTGTTGGGTTAAGTCCCATAATGAGTGCAATTCTTGTTTTTAGTTTCCATAATTGTTTGGCATCATGAATAGACTATCAGTGTTAAGCTAAAGGAAGGTGAGGATGATGTCGAGTAATCATGCCCCTTAATCCCTAGGTGACACACATGCTACAATGAATGGGACAAATGGTTTCACCCATGTGAGGGAAAGCTAACCTTAAAAACTTGACCTTTATTTGGATTACAGGCATCAACTCACCTACATGAAGTAGGAATCACTAGTAATCACCGATCAACCATACAATAATGAATTTATTCTCAGACTTTGTACATGCTTATTTTTGCTTTAGGGAAGTGATCCATGATCAAATTCATTACCTTAATTGCAAGGAGGGGATTTCCAAGGCATGACTAATGACTAGAGTGAAGTCATAACAAGGTAGTCGTACAAGAGGGTGCAATTAGATCACCTAATTTTTAGGGAAAGCTAATGTTTTTTGGGATCATACACTACTTAGAAGCTTGAAAGAGAGTGAGTGACATGATGAAATTTTATTTTTATCATCCGAGATACATCTTGTATCATTATAAATGCAAGTGACAAGAGATAGAATTTTTAATCATTTCTAGGCACTAAAGTTTGTTACTACGATAATGAAGTAAGAATGAAGTTCATAAGTAAACTCATTATCTCAGGTAAAAATAAGTTGATAACATCATATTTTTAATATTTAACTTATTATAAATAATTTATAATACTATTATTTTCTATTAAATGCAATAAATATTAAATTATTTATTGCATTTGATAATGCAATTAAAATAATTACATTATCTTAAGTTTTCACTACTCTTTTTTATTAAAATAAATAAAATAAAATATATTTATTTATTTTTAGTATAAATTAAAACTTAGAAAACTATATTATAATAAGAAACTGCCTTAAATAAGATAAGTGTTATTTTAACTCTAAAAGTTTAGAGTTTATTATTTGGTTGCTTTTAAGTAATGTAAAAATAAATTATGTTTATGAGAATATATATAATAACTCATTATTAATAATAATGCATTCATTAAAAAAGAAATAAGGCAACAAATAAAAATCCTTGCTCCCTATGACCAAGGGGGTAACATTCAATAATAAAGAAATATTTAAAGTTTCAATAAAAATAAAAAATGAACTCAAAAGCATTTTCAAAGCTAATTAATTTAGTAAAATTCTTAATTAGTTGACTTAGTTTCTAATTACCTAACTTAATTTAAATAAAATAAATTAATTAAAATTAGTTAAAAATGTTTTTAATGTCTTAACAAAGACAAAAAAAGGTTACACCCCCTAAAAAATGTCTAGGGTACCAACATGTTGTAGAAAAGAGGCAAGCGAGCAAGAAGTTTCTCTTGCTCTTGGGAGGACCCCTCCCAATAGGGAGGGGAGTCCTACTGGGCTATTAGTGTTAGAACAAACCCTTGATAATTGTGTCATTATGCCTAGGATTTGAAGGCTACTAACCACGTGGATAGTTAAATGTACTCATCAATGTTTGACCTATATATGTGGATCATCTAAGGCACAATAGTAAGATGTACTCCTTTTGCTTGAACCAGAGTTTAAAATTAAATTAATTATCAAGAGGATATATGGGGTGTTTTAGGTGAGATATAATGTACATCTTATTAGTGCATGGAAGCCTATTTCTTGATCACATGTTGAAGTTAAGATTTAGACTAAATGTGTCAAAAAAATAACCTAACAAAAAATCTTCATAGACCAAAAATTATGAGATCACCCTTTATAGGATGATAAAGGGATCATACCATTTGAGAATTTTCCTTTTTTTTTTTAAAGGATGAAATAAATCAATAGTATTTCCTATTTTATCTTTCCTTTGTGAAAGAAATAATGAGAAAATGAATGCAGGTAGCAAGATCAAAAAAGATCTTGGAGTGTCTAGTATTGGGTTAAGAGGATCTTTTAACACCTCTTTAATGCCTCATTTTCTATTCTCATAAAAAAAATCTTCTTCCTTACCTTGCCTTTGAAAAATAAGAAGGAAGGGGACCAAACACACTTGGAAAAAGTAGTAAAACATATAATTGTATGTTGCATTCAAGAAGGATGAATCTATCTATGAATGAAAATACAAATAATTCTCTTTCAATCATAGGTGTGATGATTTAATTCACAAGCAAGGTCTATGGTTCAAGTCCTGGACAACCCACACTACTTTTATTATGTAACAAGTTGTTTGTAGATTGCTCTATTTGGCCTGGATATGGGGATATAACTCAGTTGGTAGAGCTCCACTCTTAAAATTGGGTCATTATGATTATAGTTTATATTTCTAATTATTTAAATAGTAATTAATATTTTTTCCCTAAATTGATAGCTCACTTTTTTCCAGTAATGGGTAAAATCACCTCAACATGCCATTGAAAAACTCTATTGAGATGAAGATAAACTCTCATCTTAATAACATAGAAAATATGTGGGTGGGTAGTTGGTTATATCTAGTATGGATCATACATGGAAACTAATAGTTGGATTCGATTGCTCTCCAAAGATCCTTTCCTATATGATCATTGGGGAAGAGGATCAATTTGGCCCTTGCAAACATCTTGACATACTATCTCACTTCAACCCTTTAAGAAAAATTTAGTAGAAGGAAAATCCCATGCCATGGGCTGACCCCATCATCTCCACCTTGTAGGAACTAGGAGATCATCCCAAGGATGATGCAAATATATAAGGGTGATAGACCAACCATATACCTTGATTCATGAAGTAGAACACATTAGTTATTATTTTTAGTTGGATAATATAGATTAGAGAAGTGCAATCTTTCTTGAGACTAAAGAGTCAGGTGGAAAAAAGGAGAGCTCTTTGTTCCTAGTTATTATGGAGTTTGATGCTCCATAGCTTCAAGAATGCTTAAAATGGGGATTCTAGCCCAACTCCTATTTAGAGAATTTACTCTTTAAAGAGAACAATATGATGATTTTTTTTATTTGTGTTCAAGGAGAAGTTATTATTGATTATTGGCTAACATGATAAAATCTAAAAATCTATTCGGGAGGCCTAATAAACAATGGTTGACCCTATGGCAGATGTTAGTGGTTTAAGTTCACTTATCTCTATTTAGCCCATGATCCTATTATTGTTGTTATTATATACAAATTATATATAATAATTATATGTTGAGTGTAATTAGACTCATCAATTTGGTCTAGGATTTATTCTATACACTATTTCTAAATTATATAACACTTTAGTCTTGTACACTTGGCAAATACATACCATGGATGTACCTTTAGCTTCTAGGCCTTTCCCACTACCAAAAAACTTGCCTACATATCTCTTTATTCTTGATTATTTATATCTTAGTCAGACCAACATTATTATGATGACTCAAGCCTTCTATCTTGCTCAAAATGTTATAAACTTGGTTATCTTCCATCTTTGTAAGTTTTGGACCTGCACCTATTTTCCACCTACATCGATGCAAGTGTCATATCCCAATGCAAGTGTCTAATGCCCTAAAGTCATTTAATTTACAAATAAAACATATTCCTATGGTCAGCCTAGGTGATTTAATGTGAGATATTCTCTAAAGGGATTGATATAAATATAAGATCAATTCTCATTCATTTCTCATCTAGCACATACTTGGAAACACAACAATTTATAAGGCAACTTAACAAAAACATTTTTTCAAGCACTCAAGTGAGCAAAACCTTCCCTACTTTCTCCTATTTCCATATCAGTTATAGGGACAACACCTATATAGGTCTGAAGTACTGGACTAGCCTAAGATCTCTATTTTCTAAATTACAAGTTAGGTCACTGTTTTACTTGCTTATCACACATTTCATGATTCACACATAATCCAACACATAGGGGAGAACTATATAAGTTTGAGTCCCTCTTTAGAGTATTGGCTATGTAGGTAGAGGTCACTACTAGAGGGGTATTTATGGTAACTTAACACCATGTGCCCATTAACCCATTTTTCCCATATCTACTATGAAGATGAAGAACTAAGGTTTTATTATTTGACAAGGAGAAATAGTCCATGAACTGTATTTGAATGCATAAGAGTGAAGGTGACACAAAACTTAAAAGCATCCAAGTGGTTACATCTAGATTTAGTAGATATTGTGTACTAGACACTTGTGTCTGATTCAAATAATAGTGTTGAGGTAATTGTCCCAGGTTGATGCAAGTGTTTATGGTTATAGAGGTACAATTTCTAAAATTAGTTGACTATTCTAAAATCTAGATCTAGTCTATTTTTTACATGTTTTATATCTAAATATGTATTAACATCATAACCAACTAAGTATCTTGTTGTCATTATCATTATAATATCTAACATAGCTATACTTTATATCTTTAACATCTAAGTATAATAAGTTTAGTTTATATTTTATTTGAGTTTCACAAACAATTGGCCTACTTTAGAGATAGTTTACCACCCTTGTGCGTTAGGATATTTCTCCCCTATTAACCCTAGATTCCCCAATATATATTATAGGGCTAAACATTTGGTGAAATTTACCTTTCATCTATAAAACCCTAAATATTGATCTAAGGTTTCTTGTTTCTCTATTTCTAATTTAAAAAGATTTTATAGGTTCAATAACAAGATCTCATTTTCTATCCATATGTTCAATATGGATGCATGTGTAACTCATTCTATTTTATAATTTATAATTATATCAATAGTATACTATTGTATTATGCTAATCCAAGGTATCATCCAAAGAAATAAGTATATCTATAACTATAATGAGAGGGTTTTAAAGTGAAAAGAAAACTTATTATCTATTCATAATTCCTTTTGTAATACAATATAGCCAATACATAAATTCCACCATGATACAAACTATTCCAATGATATTATAGCTAAAACTTCACTATGAGACTTACTACGCTACTCTTCCCATTGCACAAATGTTATTTTGGATGTATTATGCATGACCTTTTTACCAAGTATTATAGAGCCTCTATATGTGGAATTTGTGCTAAAATTTATCTAAAGGACTAAACATAATATATCCTTTGAAAAGGAGGATCTACCACCTTAAGACCTCATAAATTGTTTTTTTACCATTATACATTTAGGTTGGAGTGTGTAATAAAATTGTAAAAAGATTCCTTGTGGATAAGGGTTCTAGGATCAACATTTAAAACATGTCCTTTCTTTCCTTACTTGAAATTGGCCTAATGATTTGGAACATTCCAATATGAGCATCAAAGGATTGGACAATATTTCATGACAAATATTAGGGTAAATAACATTGAACATTATTGTGGTACATTACCTATTTTGTGTCATGTTATGCAAAATGATTCAAACTATAATATATTATTGGGATGACCTTGGATACATGAAATGTATGTGGTTCCATATAATTTGAATTTATGCTTAAAATTCAGCCTTTAGGGATTTATTTACACATGTTCCATGGACACTAATCCCTTAAAACATCATGCAATGGTCCAACAAATAAATGATCCTTGGATAAAATATGGATACATAAGACAAGGGTTGGGAAAAAATGAGTAGGGTATAACTCAACCCATCTCTCTTAAAAATAATAACATCGACTGATACACTATTACTAAAATGTAAGCAACTTAAATAATGCACCAAGAAGACAATTTACATGTTTACCTGAGTCTCACATTTCATTAATCTTGTGGATTATAGAGTGTCATATTATATCTCTCCCTCATCCTATAGAGTTTGATATGAATAGACCTTTACCCAAAGGGTAAGATTCAAATACTTATTGTGACTATCACCAAGGCCTCAAGCATTCTATAAATAGATGTTTTACGTTGAAGCATAAAATATAAGACCTCATCGATGACCAAAAGGTTAAATTTGATGATCCTCCAAAGGAATCAAGTTCACAACCTAATAATCACCAAAAATAGAAAATATCTAATGATCCTTTACATGATTATCCTAAGAAGGAATTAAAATTGTAAGTAGCATACAATGCACAACAAAAAATTCAAATTAAAAAAATGAAACAACATCCATGCCAACAGGATTTAACAATCACCTTATTCATGGGCAATCCTTATTTTTGGAATAACCATATTGATCCTACATAAATAAAATCTACTTACAATGTAAGACGTTTTCAATAGCTTGGCTTTGATCTAAAAAACTTTCAAATAAAATCTAGTTGGAAAGACTCCTTGGGCCACATGGCACTACCAATTATTTTTGGTCCTCAAGTAATTTAAACATAGGTTTGGGTTATACCGCAAACCTCTCCATATGCATTCACATAGGGCACTCTTTGGATATATTAAATTGAAGCAATTATTGACTAGAATCAACAAGGTATTTATTTTTCTCATAAAGGAAAATGGATTCATATCCCAAATGATAACATTGGTTCTTCTATTGCACATGTAAAACATGAGGATGAACATGATATATCCCATTTAAAATTATTGAACTATGATTCAAACAATGTAAAAGATCCAACTTAAGGTTACAAGGCTTCACATATTTAAAAAAATAAATAAATAGTAAAAAAAACTTCAAAAGTCCAAACAATTTTTAGCATTTACATGTCTTATTAGCTCCTTGGCATATATGTTGCCAATTTCATGTTGGTAAATGATATATCAATATTTTATAAATACACATGTGTTTCATGCATCTTTTGAGTGTGATTCAAGAATACACAAATACATGATCCATGCACTTTTGAATGTTGGGTTCTCCTTCTAGTCAATTCACCATGACATTGGAGGTATCCACCTTTATGATCATGATACACCCAAATTATATCATTTTATGATCACTTTAAACTATCATGTTTGAGCTCATATATGTACTTACACATGAATTTATCCATACTTATATCTTTTTTAGTGTTCTTGATATGATACATACTTAATGTTTTTAATAACTCATATATCTAAGGATTGGTATGATATGTTTATGCTAGTTGCTTATGCTTTCATTTATGCACTTCTTTGAGTGTCTTACCTGGCTATCATCTTACTTATTTAAGCATTTGAATATGCTCCATTGTTTGTAGCCCCCATGCTTTTGTTGGCATTTTTAACATTTTAATATGTCATTACTTTTTGTATGTTGACATTTGATTATGTCATTTCTTGCTTTGTGGATAATTAACTAAGTCATGTCCCTTCTATTGTGCGACATTTAAACATGCCCCTTGTTTGTGGTCTCCTTAGACCATTATCTTTTTATTTGCTTTTGAGTCTTTTTCTATGTGTGTTTGAATGTTTTTTGAGCTTGTACTATTACTATCTAGATGTTTCCATGATCGACATCATGCATCTTAGGACTTGGTGTGATCACATTCTTAATGCTTCAATGATTTATCTACCTAGACATCTTCCCTCTATAGTCTACATGATACATTCACATGTTAAATGGCTACCTTATTGTTTTGAGGTAAGGTAATTACCAATTACTAATTCATCTCACCTTAAAATAGGGGGCATATCAATGAGAGCATGATGTAGACTAGTGGTGGGCATATCCACATTGCTTCACATATTCAAACTATAATGGTGGTATGTTTTGAAAACATGTTCTCCACATTTGTCACAATTTCAAATTCAGTGGGGGCATGTTTTGGAAACATGTTATCTATACTTATTTAGTATGCAACATACCCAAATTATAGTGGGGGCATGTTTTGGAAACATGTCCTCCACATTGATACAGTTATTAATTTTTAGATTTCTCCACATTGACACTTACACCAATTCTCAATTTTAGATTATAGTGGAGGCATGTTTTGGAAACATATTCTCCACATTTATACTAATTTTTAGATTTATATTATATTGGGGGTATGTTTTGGAAAAATGTTCTCCACACTTATACAATTTTAAATTGGCCAAATTCATAGTTATATTATTCAGATACACATTTATGGAAAAATTCTATACATTGGTACAATTTTTATACTTAGTTTCAACATGAAACATATCTAAGGTGCATGTTCTATGTAATGTGTTCCAAATATTGGAAAATCAAATCATTTTAAAATTCAAAACACTTTTATGGACTGTCATCACCCACCAGTTTAGTCTTTTATGGATTGTATTGAGCTAATATATTGTAGAAGTTGGTTCACTTTTGATATGGTTGAGGTGATTAAATCAATCAATCTTACCAAGTTTATAGGTTGGACTTGATTACATCATCCAGTCTCACCAAATTTATAATGTGAGTTGACTTGGTTAACTCACACTCACCAAGTTATAAGTATGATTAGATTACATGATTTAGTTAATCTCAATTATTGAATGTAAACTCACATTTTATCTAAGGTTGGGATCATGTGTCATCCAGTATATCTATCTCTTTAGATATATGCACTTTCTATATTTCATATCTATCCTAATCTTAGTTTCAGTGATTCATAATGATACATGTTTCAAATTAAATTGCCAAAAGGCAAAACAATTGCATCAATACACATGAGTACTCTTAAACCTTGATTTCTTTCAATTTTAATCATTTCAGTGGTTTCAATTTCAAATTATATGCAATAATTTCACATTGTAACATGCCCTTATTTTTAGTTCAATCACCAACAAACCACTCAAGTTGGACTCAATCAAAGACATGGTATGTTATACATACCCAAGTATGCATTTCTTTTCCTTTAAATTAGCAATTTCATTACTATATTAAAGGGGGTGGATGTAGACACTATTTTTGAATTATATAACACCTCAGTCTTGTACACTTGGAAAATACATACCATGGATGTACCTTTATCTTCTAAACCATCCTCATTGCAAAAGGCTCACCTACATTGTCTCTTTATGCCTAATTACTTGTCTCTTAGTTTGACTAATATTATTATGATGAATCACACCTTCTATGTTACCTATAATGTTATAAACATTCTTATCTTTCATCTCTATATGTTCTAGATGTGCACCTATTTTCCAACTACTTTGACACTTGTGACCCAGTCAGATGCCTACGTTGATGTAAGTGTCCTGTCCCAACACAAGTGTCTAGTTTCCTAAAGTTATTTTATGATTTTTGGAGTTAACAATAGAAACATACAAGAAATAAAAGTTTTTTGAATGTAGTATTGTAATATTTAGATTTTCACTAAATTAAAATCAATAATATATTTTTTTAAATTTAGTATTTGTAATAAATATAATAAGTACAAAGTAGCTAAGTGATAAAAGAGATCATATCTTGTTTGATGATCTATTCTAGAATATGACAATGATTAAGAATCATCACATACTATAATAGAGACCAGGGTTCCATTCGCTCTAAATTTTGATTGTGTTTAACCACTAGATACTTGCATCTAAATTGGACACCTACATCGATGATAGTGTCTTGATGTTGATGCTAGTGTCCAAACTGTAAAATAGCTCCATTTATTGAATCCATTAGTTGGGTTTTTATAGGTTTTTTGTCACCTTCCACCTAATGTCTTTATATCTTATGCATAATCTATCATTCTCAATTTATTATTCAAAACTTAGGTCCACTTAGCTTTGCCCTTGAATGATGCCATAGGAAAAAATGGGCTAATGGGCACATGGTGTCAAGCTGACCCCAAATACTCCTATGTTAATGACTACTCCCTAAATAGCCAATGCTTTAAAGAGGGACTCATACTATTGTAGTTCTCCCCTAGGTGTTATCTTGTGTGTTAATCATGAAATATGTGTAAATCAAATAAAATAGTGACTTAGCTTGCAAATTGAAAAATTGGGCTCTTGGGATACTCCTTTAGTACTTTAGACCTATGTATGTGCTCCCCCTATGACTGATATGAAAATAGAAGAAATTAAGGAAGCTTTGATTTATCAAATGCTTGATTAAATGCTTTGGTAAGTTTCCTTAGTTATTTTCTAGGTATGTGTTATGTGAGGAATGAATGAGGGTTGATATTGTATTTAGATTAATCCCTTTAGATAAGTAACTTGCATTAAATCACTTAGGCCGACCATTAGGAAATATTTCATTTGTAAATCAGATAAATTTAGGGCATTGAACATTTGATTTGGGGTATGACACCTATGTTAATTTAAGTGTTTATCCTGGACACTAGTGTCTAAGGAGTAGGAAAGTAGGCACAAAATTAGAACTTACAGAGGTAGAAGATAAATAAGTTTTAAGCATTTTGGTCAAGATAGAATGTTTGGGTCATCAACATAAGATTGGCCAGACTAAGAGATAGGCCAAGGGGCATAATATAGAGCATATGTGAGACTTCAAAAAGTGGAAATGTCCATAACTAAGAGGAATAACCAAGGTCTAAGTTTTACCAAGTGTACAAGATTGAGGTGCTATATAATCCATAAAAGAGTGTCTACAAAATTAATCCAATTTTCAAATGAAATGTATTCTAATGGTCAACCAAATACTTTAATGTGATATATTATCCAAATTTATTGGTATAGATGTAATATTAATCCTCATTCATTCCTCACCTAACACAGACTTGAAATGTTAGCAATAGCTTAGGATTTTAAAATCATAAAATATCTATAGTTGACATGTGTGTATAACACATAGTTTTTAAATATGTATATCACTTTTATCTTGTTCCAAGCACTTGTTTTAATTATGATAGATGTATAAGGTGAAATGTCTTGTTCTATGTTTTAGTGAAAGGAGAAATGCAAAGCAATAGAGTCATGTGAAGAAGGTTATAAAAATTGTGTTGATACATTGTAAAGGAGTTTCACTTATGATAAAGATCAATAGATATTATGATATGGTTATCTCATGATTCTTAGTTCCTTTTGTGTTACATTCTAGTTAATATATTCAAATTTATATTTTTCTAATTTAGCATGTGTAACAAATATAAGAAGTACAAAGTAACTAAGGGATAAAAGAGATCATATCTTGTTCGATGTTTTATTCTAGAATATGATAATGATAAAGAATAATCACATGACTATAACAAAGATCTATATTCCCTTTGCTCTAAATTATAATTGTGTTTAACCAAAGGACACTTTCATCCAAGTTGGACACTTATTTCGATGATAGTGTCTTGATGTTGATGTTAGTGTCCAAACCACAATATAACTCCCTTTTTAAATCTATTAGTTGGCTTTTTCTAGATTTTTGTCTCCTTCCACCTGATATCTTAAGATATTATGTATAAGTTATCACTCTTAATTTATTGATTAAAACCTAGGTCCACTTTTCTTTGCCTTTGAATTATGCCCTAGGAAAAAATAGGTTAGTGGGTACATGATGTCAAGCTAACCCCAAATACCCCTATATTAATGAGTACTACCTGCATAGCCATTATTCCAAAGAGTACCTCACACTATTTAGTTCTACCTTAGGTGTTGGATTGTGTGTTAATCATGTAATATGTGCAAATTAATTAAATTATGACCTAGCTTGTAACTTCAAAAATTGAGCTCTTGGGCTACTCCTTTAGTACTTTAGACCTGTGATGTGCTCCCCTTATGATTGATATGAAAATAAGATAAAATAGGGAAGATTTGATTTATTGAGTGCTTGATTGAATTATTTTTTAAGTTGCCTTAGGTATTTTATAGGTCTATGTCAGGTGAGCAATGAATGAGGGTTGATATTGTATTTATATCAATATTTTAGGAGAAGTAACTTGCATTAAAACACTTTGGTCAACCATTAAAATAAATTTTATTTACAAATTTGATGACTTTAGGGCATTGAACACTTGCATCAGGCCAAGACACTTGTGTTGATGTTGGTGTCTATCACTAATGCTAGTGTCCATCCTCGATGCTAGTGCTTAAGGATAATGAAAGTAGGTAGAAACTCATGACTTACAAAGGTGGAAGATAAGCAAGTTTTAAGCATTATAGGCAAGATAAAAGGTTTGGGTCATCAAAATAAGATTGGTCAAACTAATATATAGGCTAAGGAGCACAAGATATATTATATGTGAGACTTCAAAAGATGGGAAAGGTCTATAACTAAGAGAAAAAACCAAAGTATGAGTTTTACTAAGTGTACAAGATTGAGGTGATATATAATCCATAAAATAGTGTCTACATTTTCCCCATTTAATCTAGTAATTAAATTTCTAGTTTAAAGGGAAAGTATGCACACCTAGGTGTGTATAACACACCTTGCCTTTACTTCAGTCTAATTTGAGTGCATTTATGGTGACTGACCTGAAACTAAGAGCATGTTACAATACATAATCAATGCATATAATATGAAATTGAAAAATAAAGTTTTAGGAGTACACTTGTGTATCGATGTAACTGTGTTACCTATTGGCAAGTTGATTTGAAAGATGTATCATTGTAATGATCTAAAACTAATATTAGGACATTGTGTGTGTGTGTGTGTGTGTGTGTAAAGTGTATATATCTGAGGGAGAGAGAGAGAGAGAGAGAGAGAGAGAGAGAGAGAGAGAGAGAGAGAGAGAGAGAGAGAGAGAGAGAGAGAGAGAGAGAGAGAGAGAGTACATCCCCCCAACCTTAGAGAAAAGGTGAGTTACCACCCAAAAATTATGATTAGCTCAGTTATGTAACCCAATCATACTTATAATGTGGTGAACATAAGTAAATAAAAGTTAACTCATAATGTCAAATTAGTAAGATAGATGATACAATTAAGCCCAACTTATAAACTTGGCAAGATTGAGTGATTTAATCACCTCAACCATACTAAAAGTGAACCAACTACTATAGTAGATTAGCTCAAAATAGTCTATAAAAGTACATCTTGGGTATTAATGAATAAAAGTACATCCTAGTGGGTGATGACAGTACTTGAGAGTGTTTTAAAATCTAAAACTGATTTAGATTTTTCAATAGTAGGTGAACATTGCATATCATATGCACCTTAGATTTGTCTCATTTTAAAAATGTGTATAATAATGGTACCAATGTATATAATCATGCCATAACTATGAATTTTAATCATATAATAGTGTGCTTTAGCCAATTCAAAATCTATGTTAGTGTGGAGAAAATGCTTCTAAAGCATGCCCCCACTATATATGGAGAAATTTGAAAACTAAAATAAGTAAAATGTGGAGGACATGTTTTGAAAACATGCCCCCACTATAATTTATAGATGTTGAATACGTAATAATTGTGAATAACATGCTTCTAAAGCATTCCCCCATTGAATCTAAAAATTGATATAAGTAATAAATATTTAATAAGTGTGGAGAACATGCTACCACTAAATCTAAAAATTGTGCCAAATGTGAAAAACATGCCTCTATGACATGCCCCCACTGATGAGGGAAGAATATAAATTGTTAGTTACCTCACCTCAAAATAATTAGACAATTTTATAATATGTGAATGGAACCATGTAGCATATATAAGAACATGTCTAGGTAAATGTAACATTGAAGCACATAGGACAATGCTGTCACATGAAGGCATAAGATGCATGATAAAGATCATGGTAACATATAAATATTAATAATACAAGATCAACAAGAAAATCAAGCACACACACACAAGAGATCTCAAAAGTAAGTCTAAAGGCAATTGTCCAAGGAGACCACAAACAAAGGGAATGTTTAAATGCCACACAATTGAAGGGACATGACTTGATAAAATGTAATAAAATGTCTAGAAAAACAACGATGACATATTCAAATGTATATAAAAATAATGACATATTTAAATGTCAAAGAAAGCACATATAGGCATAGGGGCCACAAACAAAGGAGCATATTCAAATGCTCTAACAAGTTAGGCAATAACAAGGATAGACACTGAAGGAGGTGAATAAAGGAAATCATAAACTACCAATGTAAACATATCATAGTAACTCATGGATCAATTATGTTAGAAAAAAACATCAAGTGTATAACATATCAAGTACCTCATAAAACATATAATCATGTATAAAGGCATGTGTAAGTACATATATGATCTCAAAACATGATAATGTAAAGTGACCATAGAATGATATAAATTTTAAGTATCATGATCATAAAGGTGGATGCCCCTAATGTCCATATGACATGAGTAGAGTGAAATACCAACATACAAATTTTCACATAACATGTATATGTGTATGCATGTATCATAGTCAAAAGTTGTGTGAAACACATGTATATATATAAAATATTGATATGCTATTTACCAACATCATATATGCCAATGAGCTAATAAAATATGTAAAAGATGAAAATATTTTTGGATTTTTGAAGATTTTTATTTTTTTAGTTTTTTTGGAATATGTGCAAAGAAAGATCTATCATATGATCAAATCTAATGGATGCTCATAGGTATCTCCTCTCTAGTAACATGGCATAATAAACTAGTGCTACTACTAAGGAGCATGTTTAGGTGCAATATTTATCACTGTAGTCCCTATGATTCTATATTTATATATAATAGGACTCTAAGGTTGTAAAGTAGTAATATAAGGAATAGGGGTTCATGGAGCCCATTTTTGTGTGGCTTATGGTTTCTTTAGAATAACAATAGTAGAAACATGTTTAGGTGTTTAAATGTCTGAATATGGTGTGTAGTATAAAATATTTCAATTTAATGAAACTTATAATTTAGTGGTAATGAATTAATCACCATATGCAATGAAATGCATATGAAAATAAGAAAGCTTGATTATAATGATCATGTGGTAATGGAAATATTGGTTTTACTTTTGTCACTAATTTTGAAGTATCTATAGAAATATACTAGGAATTTGTATCTATTTAGGTACCCATATATGTTGTGTATGTACATCCCATCCATATGTCCTTATGTTTATGACCTGATCAACTAATGATTCTTTAATAGGATCAGTGTGAGAGTGATCAGTCTTGGTAGAGAGTACACTAATAGAACTACTAGTGGTCATATTATATGAAAGTTGATAGACCATGTGTTCCTTATAAGGATCAACATGGGATGGCTAAACCCTATTAGACAAAACTTAAAGATAAGTATATGAAATAGGTCTAGGTATGTCTTTTCAATATATAATAATTCCCTAATTAGAGAATTGTGTAAGCTTTTGCTCAAGAGCAAAACACTCATTATCTCGATGTCCATTTATACCTTGGTAAGTACATAAGTGTTGTAATTTTGCCTTTTAAAATTTGTGTGGTGAATAATGTGAATTAGGAGGTAGTGTTATCATTTATTTATCCAATAGTATGTGCAATATGTCATGGGATCTATCACGATACCAATCAAACTGAAGAGACTAACATTTTTTATAGGTATATGGTCTAACTATGAGAGATACTCTATAATAATTTTCCTTTCCTTTTTTAAACACCTTTATCATTTGTTCCTTGACATATTCTTTTGGTTCTATAGAATGTGTTTGAATAGGTTCATAATATTTTTTAACTTATTTATTTGCCTTGGAAAAATAGTTCTTATCATGTGTTATTTCTAGTGAAAATATAGGCAACTTGGTTTGAGTTTTCATTAGAGCATATGCATATTCATGCACATCCCAATATAAGGTCTCAAATGAAGCAAAGGGATTATGCAATGCTCTTTCTATGAGTGGATAAATAAGACCTCTACTCAATATAAATTGAACTTCCAAATCGAAGGGTGTATAATTTAAGGAATACAAAACATCTTTAAATCGAATAACATAGGTAAATTAGGTAAGGTATAATGATGAAAATGTGATATAAATACATATTCAAGTTTTTTGAAAGTTGATAAGGAACCATGAGAAGATAATAATACCAATCAAGAGCCCCTTGGATTAAGTCTTGATGAAAAACCTTTAAGAGCGAGCTTCCATTTTGGTCCCAATGTTCAAAAGAGTCTATTTATTATTTTAAATGAATAATAGGATCCCCTCAACCATCAAAGGAGGAAAATGTATGCATAATAAAGTTCAAAGGGTAAGGATTCCCAAATACATATTTAGCAATAGGTTGCTTTGTTAATATATTCTCCTTGAAAATAACCTCATGAGAAGAAATTTTTAGCTTAAGAGTGTTGAATTGTTGTTGGAAATATCCCATGGTAGTAATAATAGATAATATATCACAAGAGGAGGTTGAATATTTTTCTAGTGGTTGTAAATTAACATGCACATATAACATAGGAATAGTTAAATCCTTTTCACTATCAAGGGGAGGATCATCACATGGTTTTACATCATTTTGTAAAGTGTTATCCATGGATAGAGAGGTGTGTATATCATGTTGGATAGCATGAAGGTTGGTACTATTATCATCACAAGGTGATATGTTATTTAAAATCTCATGACATTCAACATGAGTAGATGAGAAAACTTCACTTGTAAACATTTGCTCTTTTGTATTAGAAAATGTAAAGGAGGGAAGAAAATAAGCATTTGGTATTTTAATTAAAACATCATGAGAAGGAAGAATACAAATTACACTTTTTATTTTACATTTGAAAGGAGGGAGAGAAGATGTAATGCTAGTTTTGATTTTATTTGACTTAAATGACTTGATCTTAGAAAATGATACATGAAATATACTTGGGACTTTACTTGTGTCCCCAATCAATGCATGTTTCGTAGTCATTTCCTTATGATTTTAATATGCACTCTCATTTTTTCATTCAATCAATATTATGGAAGACATAAGACATGCATGTTGTTCACCACAAATTAAAGGGGGAGAACAAATTTGACTATTTTCACTAGAATCATCCAAAAAAACATAGAATTTTCAACATGAATTTTACTTGTATAATAAGGCACACACTTAATTTCATCAATATTTTCATCATGATAGATAAAGGAGGAAAATTTAACTTTTTGGACATTTTCATCATTGTAAAGGGAAGAAATATGCTCATTTTTTGAAGTAACTAAAGGATGTATGCATGCAATGTTTTGATTTTAAATTTTATGAATTCTACCATTTTGCATATCTATTGTATCATACAAATTTGGTAATTCTTGAAACCCTTCATCTTCATAAAGTAGAGGAATGGGAGAAGCATAATATCTAAGAGGGATATCACAACACTCATAACCACAATAAGAAATGTCATTACCTTGCTCATCTATATTTACATTTACGTCATTGGTTCTTTCATTCTCATAGTTGTAGGAAAAAGAGGTTATATCCTATTTTTGATGTTATGTAAGATACTCATATTCAATACTTTCATCATTAGGTGGATTATATAAATTATCATAATAATGAAGATCTAATGTATGGATTTCTATTAGTGACTCTATAAGGATTTTAATGTTTAATAAAATTATGAAGCACACAACCACTAGGGCTAAATTAATGATGTAATTAAGCATTCGTAAACTATGACCATACAAGTAGGAGAGAGAATCAAATTTTAAAATAGCATATAGAAATCTGAAATGAAATTATTTCTAGGAAGGAGAATATCCTACATGAAAACTAGGTTTTTTGGCTTAATAATAGAGAATGGGTTCACCAAATGTTTTATGCTTTCTGGAGTTCATAAGATAAACAAAGAATTAATTAAAAAAAATTGATTGTCAAATTGTAATATTCAAATTTACACTAAAGTATAACTAATAATATCAAATTTTCTAATTTAGCATGTGTAATGAATACAACAAGTATAAAATAACTAAGGGATAAAGAAAGCATATCTTATTTGATGTTATGTTCTAATATATGAAAATGATCAAGAATCATCATCAGACTATAATAGATATCTGGGTTCTATTCATTTTTAGTTTTGACTATGTTTAACAACAAGACACTTGCATCTAAGTTAGACACCTACATCGGTGATAGAGTCCTGATGTTAACACTAGTTTCTAGACCACAATATAGCTTTAGTTTTGAATTCATCAGTTGGGTTTTTATATATTTTTTGTCACATTATGCTTGATGTATTTAGATCTTGTGCACATGTTTTTTATCTCATTTTATTTATTAAAACCCTAGGTCCTCTTCTCTTTTCCCTTTAATGATGCCTTGGGAAAAAAGGGTTAGTGGGTACACAATGTCGAGCTGACCCCAAAGACCCATCTAGAAATGAGTGTTACTTATATATTCAATTATTTGAAGAGGGCCTCAAACCTATATAATTATCCCCTATGTGTTGGATTGTGTTTGAATCATGCAATATGTGAGAATTAATTACAATAGTGACCTAGCTTGTAACTTATAACATCAATCTCTTGGGTTACTACTTCAGTACTCCAGCCCTGTGTATGTGTTGTCCCTATGACTGATATGAAAATATGAGAAAATATGGAAGCTTTACTTTATCTATTTCTTGATTGAATGCTTTGGTAAGTTTCCTTAGTTTTTTTCTAGGTCTCTGTTAGGTGAGGAATGAATGAGGGTTGATCTTGTATTTAGATCAATCCTTTTAGATAAGTAACTTACATTAGATCACTTAGGCCAAACATTAGGAAAATTTTTATTTTTAAATTGGATGAATTTAGGGCATTAGACACTTGTGTTGGGGTAGGACACCTATGTTGACACAAGTGTCTATCCTGGATGCTAGTGTCTAGGGAGAAGGAAAGTAGGTATAGAAGAACTTATAGAGGTTGAATATAAGCAATTTTTTAGCATTCTGGTCAAGATAGAAGGTCTAGATCATCAACATAAGACTCAAAAAAATAAGATATAGGCCAAGGGGCACAAGATATATCATATATGAGACTTAAAAAAGTGGAAAGGTCCATAATTAAGAGGAAAAACCAAGGTTTGAGTTTTTCCAAGTGTACAAGACTGAGGTGATATATAATCCATAAAAAAGTGTCTACAAAAGTCATCTAATTTTCAAATGAAATGTATTCTAATGGTTGACCTAAGTTATTTAGTATGACATATTATCCAAAGGGATTTGTATAAATACAATATTAATCCTCATTCATTTCTCACTTAGCATATACATGGAATGTTGGAAATAACTTAGGATTGTAAAATCATAAAATATCTATAGTCGACATGTGTGTTTAGCACACAATTTTGTAAAAATATATCCTTTTATCTTGTTGCAAGCACTTAAAGTAAATTTTGATGGATGTAGAAGGTGAATGGTCTTGTTCTATCTTGTAATGAAATGAGGAATGTAAAGTGATAGAGTCATGTAAAGCAGGTTATAAATATTGTGTTGATACATTATAAAGGAGGTATGCTTATGATAAAGATCAATAGAGATCATGATATGGTTACCTCATGATTCTTATTTCCTTTTGTGTTGCATTCTATTTAACATATCTAATTTTCATTCTTATTTCCTTATTATTCTTATGGTGTGGTGATTGTGGAACTCTTTTTATTGAAACATGTTGAGATGGATACCAAGATAAAGAGATATAGAGAGATGGTTAGATGAAAGATTACATAATTTCATATAATAAGAAGCAAAGAGAATAGGTAATACTATAAAATAATTATTAAAGAGCATATATATAGATAAATATATGAAATTTTTTGGTACAAGTTAATAAAACTAATAGTTGCATGGTTGTCTAGATTGGAATACTATTATTTTCAGTCAAGAAGGACATAACTTATAGTTTGGATGAAAGATAAAGTAGATAGCCTACAAAAATTGGATATTAATTGGACCCATATGATAGATCAGTGGATACAAACCCATCGATGGTTATATTATGGAATTTACTATTCAAAGATACCTGGATTTTGAAGCTACGTAAGACTTATTTGTGAGAGGCATTAGAGGGAAGTTTATTTAATGACTGCTTACTCATATCAATATTTTGGTTATGGATAAAGTCCATAGTTCCTACCCCTACTAACATGGAGTATTCACTTAGGGCATAAAGGGGTTAAGTGTGATGTATAAGTGGATGGCCAAAAGCTAAGTATAAGAGGCTAAATTTAAACCTTAACCACAATATGAATAATGCACATATATAGAGTGTGAATAAGATTCTAGGATTGGAAACGAAACAATGACTATAGATAAGGTGGAACAAAAGGGACAATATTGTTGTAATTGCAAGTAGGAGTAGGATTAGAGTAGAAGATGAAGAGGATGCAGAAGAGTAAGTTAGAAATGATGAAGAGAGAGAGAGAGAGAAGGGCCCAAGAGTGAAGGGGAGTGATAATGGGATATGGAAAAGAGTGATGAGAAAGAGCAAGGTAAATTATAAGTAGAGTAGGTAGGAGGTAATGATAGAACATAGTTATAAAAGAGGATATTGTCTGGACCATAAAAAGATTAATTTTTAAAAGAAACAATGTTGAATCATAGAAATGTCACATGTTCAAATTCACAATAAGAAAAATTTAAAGATAAGGATAATTCATTTTAATTATACACATATTGTGTGCCTAATTTATCAATGGAAATAGGAGAGCAAAGTGTAGGACTTAAGTTAGGACATTGGTTTGATTCATTTATAAAAAATCTAAAAGGTTAAGATAAGAGACTAAGATAATGATAGAGAGGAAGTCTTGTGAAAAATATGGGTTCCTTTTTATAGATAATTTCAACACACCATGGTAATTAGGATCACACTGTCAAAATCCATAGGACCATAACAATAAATAGTCATAATAGTGCAACAACTAGTAACATTAGTTTTGTAGTAATATCTTGTAGTAGTTGTTTAGTAGTCAATTTATTAGCTACATAGATTCAAAATATGGCATTGAATGAAGGAGTTTTTGTCATTCTAACATCATATGATGGGTCCCTTAACCTTGAATAATACTTTCTTACCTATGATATCAAGTGGCAAGTGAAAGGAGTGACCTTAAAAGATGTGAAAAAGTGTGAGCTTGTTGGAGTTCTAATGGGCCAAGCATTAGAATTAATGTGTAAATGGGATATTTACCAATTATATTTAAAAGAGGTTAAGGACCTACTAATTGCACAATTAAAAATGAAGAAATTTTCTAGTCAATCCATTAAATATCTTAAGGAGATAAGGTAGAGGAGCAGAGAATCAGTTTGGGAGTATGATCATAGATTCTCAGATGTCATGAACAAGGTAAATTTCATTATGGAAGATAAAGATAAAGCTGTTTGGTTTAAAAAAGGACTATGATCAAGGATAAGATTTGTTATTACACGATGCTAAAATAAAAAAAAATTAGGTGGAGCAAATCAAAGATTATGGAGATGTTTTTGATAGTACTAATAAAATTGAATCAAAAATAGATGCATTATTGAAAAATGGATCGGATGCATGAGGAGAATATACCTAAATTTAGTTTACGATGCATAAAATTTGGTTAGAAGACATCATAGGAATGATTTACCAAAAAATAAAATAGGATTATGTAAGATTTGTAGAGTAATAGGGCATGTGACATCTAAATTTTATCTACTATAACAGTACATCTAGAAATTGTAGACTATGTATCATAATTGTTATAAGTCCCTAAACCATGATGAAAATAGTTATAGGGCTCTATAGGTACTCAAGGAGGATATCACTAAAAATATTTTTTTAGTTATTGTGCAATGGATATCTTCAATGAATCCAAGATTTACATGTACAAATATTAAAATGACTAGTGCACCTCAATATCAACCGCAACCTCTAGTAGGATGGATGCCTTCATCTCCATAGTATCAATAGAATCCATCATGGAGTATTGTGATTCCCCAACATCAATAGGAAATTTGGGACCCATATTATCCTTAAATATAATATGATGGGTATGATTCTCAATAAAAATAACAAGGGTGGGGTTCCCCACAACATCAGTAAGGATTTGGTGCGTAATAGTCACAAAAAACACTAGGTTAGGGTTTTTAATTAATTAAAGGTAGATATAGAGGAGGATATTATGGGGGATATTAAGGAGGTCACTCAAATAATGAAAGATAAGTTTTTTTATCATATATAATGTTATTTGGGTGGTGGGTATTATAATTTTTAATGGAATTATGCACTGAATCCATAGAGACAACTAAGCTGCACATATTGCAGAGTCTCAAACTAACACCATATTAAAGACTATTTAATTTTGGAAAAATAGAGGAAGGAGAAACTAGTGTGAAATATAAACATGGTAAACTCATAACCAAAATAAAACTCTTTTATACAAGCTGTGACAAGGCAATAACATGCATAACAAAGGTTATCTTCATTAATAATACTTCAAGATTATGGAATGAAGATGGTGCAACAAGATAAATAACTTGATCATAATGAAAAAAGGAGATTGGTGTATCAAGCTTCATAGGTGATTTAAGATATACAAAAATAGACTACATGAGAAGGTGATGCCACAATTATTGATGCACAAATGTATGGAAAAATTGTGTGAATTATGAGGCACGAAAGAGTTGTGACTACTTTGACAAAAATTTTAAAACTGATTAATACTCTGCATAATGAACACATCTAATAGAACATTACCAATCTCTTTCATAATATATTGGAATGAACTCAATTAGGACATAATCATACTGACAACATAATTTGGTATGCCAAAACTAAGAAGACTTGGGATGTTGACTCACGTATGGACATTAAACTCATAGGATATCAGATTCCTAAATTTCTAATGCAGTATTTGATTTTGTAAGTATTGTCAACATGATTCCTCAATCTAATTGGGAGGCTATTAGTTAACCAACATTGAGCTATAATGTTTTTAATCTCAGTCTTATATACTATGGGACAATAGATTTAATTCGTCTCTTGGAAGATGTGGAGATTAAAGTTATTGAGTTGAGTTTACAAGGAAATTTTGAGTCATTGACATGAAAATAGATGAGACCCATTATTGTATCTTGATGGGTAAGAAATGGGATTATGATGGACAAATGACTATCAATAAAATGTAAAATAAATTAGAGGCATACCAAGGGGATAAGATAATTATTATATAACTGAAAAAATAAAGCACAAGTCCCATGTCATTCTAAAATAACTAGAGTCACCTTATGCATGCATAAAAAAATTAGTTCAAATTCAGTATAAATAGAAAGTAAAATTCTCTTTGAATTATTGAATATCAATTTTTAAAACACAACTTGAGCAATACATACAATCATAGATAATAGATCAAATGGTCTACAAGCCAGTACTAACAAAGTCTCCAACTCATCAGTTTCAAATTAAAGGATGCACCTCTCTATTTGTATGATCTCCAATCAAGTATAAGGTATATTTATTATATAATATTATCATAATAACCATGGATTACATAGAGCCTAAATAGGAAGGCATTATACCTTAGGATTCAACATCTTCTATCAGTGGTGACTTAAACTAGCATATGTTGAATTGGGTTCAGGGAGATCATGAGGTGTGACCTCTGTGAATGGTATTCACCATAGAGTGCCAATTACCATAATATTTTGACTAAGGATATTAATAAATTTATGTTTAGGTTGGAGTACCATGTAATTGATATATATTAGATATTTAGTGCACTTAGTTATGATTTAAAGGGAATTACTGTGACATGGTGGGTTGTTCATAGAAAACCAAAATTACAATGGGAAGAAGTGTGCAAATTTATGCATAGAAATATTTTAGCTACCACACACTATTATAAAAAAGTGTCCATTCTTTCAATAAGGCTAATGTCTAGAGTTACATGTTCATAAATGTTTAGACATATGGTCTACATAGGGTTTTGAGCCAAAATATTGGTGCATATTTTCAGCCACACTCAAGCACCACTTCCAACTACGTGGTATATGCATCGGGAGTGTAGGAGGGAAACTTAACATTGGACATAGGTTCAACAAGATTTAATCAAAACTTTTTTTTTGAAGTTAAAAATCTAGTAGTACATAATGCATTGCAAAAATTGAAAACTTTTTTATGTTATGGTCGAGTAAAAGATTTAGAAACTGTGACATACTCATCATTGTAACAAGAAGTAGTTCATTATTTGAATCTAATAATTCAAAACTACAAGGATAGTAAATAAGATCATATTATTCTTAAAAATTGTAATATAATTATAAATTAGTTGATAGAATCTAGTGATGGGGACCTGGATCTAAAAGGATTATTTGAACTAGAGCAAGAAGAAGAATCAATAAAAGTTTGGAGCATAGAATAAGATGAGGAAGAAAAATTATGAAATGTAAACATTTTGGAACAAGAAAGAGAGAAAACTCTATGAGAGTCCCTACCTAGTGGATATGATAGATTATATACATAATCATTGAATAAGATTAAGGAGAATAGTATAACAAAGTTTATGCCCAAACTTGTGACTTTGGTTGACTACTAGACTCAAAATGAGATTTCAGAGGCATTACAATTGTTAAGAGATTATCAGGATGTCTTTCTAACCTTGTATAAGTTAAAGGTGTAGATCCATCATTGATGAAGATGAAATTTTAATTAAAATAGTGCACCAAACTAATTAAAAATCACCCATACAGGTTTAATCCCAACATGAATTTGAAATTGAATGCTAAGCTAGATCGTATACAAGAAGTAAGGATCATCTATCTAGTAGAAAAGGTAGATTGGGTTAGTCACATTATAGTACAACTAAAGAAGGTTGATGAGATTTAAGTATGTGGAGATTATTATGCATTGAATTATGCTTGCATTAATGATCCATTTACCATACCCTTCACATATGAGGTTATTTAATTAGTCACATGACATGAAGTATATTATTTCATGAATGGAATCAGTGGATATCATTAATTCCTTTCACAGAGGAAGTCTAGGATAAAACAACATGTTGTCATCAAATTATGCACCCTATGACACTCTATATTTTTATCCTATAATTTGATGCAATATTTAATCATCTCTCAATTTTTGGGTGAACTTATAAGAGAGATGAGTCTCTAGGATTGAAAGGGCTAGCTTCCTAGATATTACTTGATGTGCTTATGTTACTAGAACTGCCTACTATGGGTGAAAAGGGAGAGTAGATGCATAAATAAAACCTACACTAAGAGGTGATACACCAAGATTTGATTCCATTCATACACTTAAGATTTTCATAATGGACTAAGACACTCAAACTAGCCTCACACCATCAATGGAGCTCCCTAGCGCTAGTATTTTCTCATGAAGGCAAATATCTACTCAACAAATGAAGGCAAGTGAAAGGAAGGTCAGATATGACACTACCAAACTCATACACACTTCAAGGTTCTATTATATCAGCATAAAATTCATGGAAATTTTTAGGAGATAAATCATTTACAACCACAAATTCAAGGATTGCATGAAAGCAAGATGAACTTAATCTATACTTGTCCTTCAAAATGGATCACTTTAAACACATAGTGAAAATAGACTTAGAGTATAACCAACTTGCTTATCTTTAGCTTAAGTGAAAATCAAGGTACAATTTTGGTAGGGCTTCACCATACCACAAGTTGTAATCCCAAATAATGACCAAAAAGACCCAATTTATAGAACTCAGAAGGAAAAAAGAGAAAGAATAAGTTGAAAGGACATAAGGGACATGTGTCACCAATGAAAATTAGTCATAATTGAATGTAGAGGATAAGTGGGGTGAGATATTCTAGGTCAAGAGGAGCACTTGTCAAAATAGATCACAAAGAAGGTGAAAAGTGGCACAAAACTACCAATTTTGCATAAGAAACTACCTATTGGGTTGCCTTCTATAACTCCTCTTTTCTCTATAAAAAATGAAGTCTGATGGTTTTCTAGGATATGAGGGGTTACAAGAAACTTCATCCATGTATTGGTCTAGTATTTGATCATTCCTATTATTGTGGACATGTAAAATCATCTCATGCAGTTTCAAAAGAGTTCATTACCATACACCCTTACCACTTGGTACTACAAACCTTACAAATATGCAAACCAATTCATGTAAAAGGGGGAATTACTCCCATTAAAGACTCCTAAATCATCATTTTCAAGAAAAAACCTTTAAAAGGTTTCCTTAATCACTTTTCACCACTTTACCCAAAAGTTCACTATTTGGCTCACTAGAGTGGCCAAAAGTGAAGGCCTATTTGTGACACTTAGAATGATTTTAAAGAGTTTAAGTAAACTTTTTGATTTATCTCAAGTGTATAACTTCCCCTCAATTTTTTTTCACCTTCTGAATTTTCTTAAAATTTCCACACCATTTAAAATGGTGAAAACAAGCTCTTTTTTCCCCTATTCCATATAGATCCATATAAGAAAAACACATGTATATAACCTTAATAATGTAATATATAAATTTAATTTTATACCCCTTGTCTAATTCATCCATTTTATTACACTTCTGGCTTGATTTCCACCATCAGGTTAGGAATTAGGGTTTGCAAGGGTTTTTAGTGATCTAGATTCTTAACATTTATTCATAAAGGATAGACATTAAAGTCATTTATAAATTACACTAATGGATTCTTAGTTATCCTCCCTAACTCCTCTAAAAATCTCTAGATCCCATGTAAAGGCTTATGAAAGTTCTGAGCTCTTGAAGTTGGCATTCAAGCTATTTTCAAACATTCTAGTAGGGTTTGAGCACCTCCCTATAATAGAGAATAGCTCTTTGATGAATTAAATTACCTAATGAAGATTCCAAAACCTATTTAAATATCCTAAAAACATGTTCCCATCATTTTTATTTCTTACCAATAGCTATAATTGAGGATGACCCCTATTTAGCAACTGGGTTTAAACCTTGTCAAGGGGTCTGTCTATAACTTGAGACTCTATCTGACCTTTCCATGGTTCAATTTACCCCTTGATGGATAAAAAATATCTAATACGCCCCTTTAATCATGAATCAAACAATTATAAATCATATACTAGTCCAAAACACATATTTACCCTCAATTTGGCCTCTTGCACCTAGGTCTATTTCTGGGGTTTGACTCAAACCCTTGTTGTGTAGGATGACTTGTTTGCTTTCAAGAATAATATAAAATTTTATTAGGTTTAATTATATTTCCTCCAGCCTATCCAAACATTACTTGGTATTTTATTGGCCTTTGGTTCATGATTTGACCTCTTTTCCTCAAAATTATCCCCTTGTGTAAGGCAAAAGTGACCCTGCTCTGAGACAAAATAGGGAGGGTTTTTCTAGATATATAATAAAATTAAATAATTTTTGAGTATATAATTAGTTTCAAGGGTTATTAATACCAAATTTTATCTTCCAATTCCAATAAAAAATCCTTTACTTTCCCAATTTCTCAGGGAAATTCTAAAAAATGCACACTGTCTACAGGGGTATGAGTGTTGACTGAGTTTTGTTTGTTTAAAGGCTTTTGTTTTACCATATGATAATGGAAAGAGGTTAATATAAGTATAATAATCATATATAATTTATATTGATAATCCTTCCATTATTCTTATTCCTCCAACCTTCTCTATACTTCTACAAATACAATATTAGGCTTAGTTGTTGTTTGACTGAGACAACCTTTTTGGTCCTTCACACTTGTTGCAGGTGTTGATGGATATATATGTACTTGGACATGATAAAATTGTTCTTTGAGGTAATTTTAAATTTTTTATGCCAATATCCACCCATATAATATCTTTTTTGGCACAAAGGGAACCCCACTTCTCACTCGCTAGCCATACCTTGTTTGACTGTGTTCCTTCCTAGGCCTGTAGATGATTGGGAGTGTTTGAAAATTGTTTGATGATTAGTTATATCTCCATGAAGTTATTATAATCACCAAAACACATTTTATCTTTCAATCACATTGAAAACTCAAATCAAGTTCAAAACCTCAATCTTTTGCCTCACTATTCAATCTGATTAAGACAGTCCCAAGACCCTGCTTGTAGGTGATTTGAGGTTGAGAATGGCATAAGATTGGTATTAATGGATGATTTGGAAACTTATTTATATTAATAAATTTATTATATTTATCATTTATAAATTATTTATCCCTAAAAGTGCCTCAAGAATCCTCTAAATGCCTTGATCTCACTCCATACCTGCTATCCCAACTGTAGGTGGCTAATCCTCATTCATTTTAGGCATGTAGGTTGTTTCTTAGGTAAAGATAGACTTGATCATGGTGAAATTGATGGTATGTAAGTATATTATTTCATTTAAAACCTAAAATCTCAATTCATATCATTCATGATTAAAAAACCTTAAACTCCCTACCTATAGGTGAGTGTTCTTAGCCCTATACAGACAGGGGATAAGCCTAAGGACCATCTCATGCAAAAACATTCTTCCCCATTATCTAGATACTCATGAATCTTTGTTGGAGTGTTTGGAAAATTTTCCCTTCCTTATAAAAGGCTTATCAATCCCAATATATGGTTCAAGTTGACACTCCCAATTCATTTCCTGTAGACATCACTAATGTAATTCCGTGATTTTTGGCCATTTTATGAGGTCTTAAAACCAATACTCCACTCCATATTTTGTCTTGAAGTTTGGAATAGTTTTTCTTGGAGGATAGGGATACAAAACCAAAGTAATATAATTGGTTAAGGCATCTTTTATCATGACATATGTTATCTAAAAAACCATTAGGATCTTTGTTTTCCACATTTGGGAATTGAAGAACAAAACTTAGTCATCATCCACTTGAAACTTTCAATGCTCTTTTGACTCCTCCTTATTAAGTGTGGATCAATCCAAAATTCACCAAATTCATTATAGACATCTCCAAGGCTTGAAACCATTATCAAAATCTATTGTCCAAGTATGATGATGTCATCTGGCTACTTTGTGAGAGTTGGTAGTCATGGAAGGTATGGTTTTGAGAGCATTATTTGTTCATTGTATGAGTTGGAAAGTTGTTAAAACACACTTAAACACATATCCATGGATCCAAACTCTTGAAACCAAAACTCATGCCTACATCCAATGTGTAAAATCCATTCTAAGAATACTGAGACAATTGCAAGAGTAGAGAGACTAGTTTAGGAGCATTCACAAGCCTAAAAGAGGCTCTTTTGGACATCTAAACTCTCCAAATCTAAGAGGACCATGGGAATGTCTTGTAAAGTATGGGTAAAATCTTAAAACAACCAAATACATCAACCCAATAAATATAAATTGAAATAAATTTAAAAAGAGACCCCTTCTTCAATGTAAACTCTCAAAAAGTTATTTGAGGTGTTGAAGATTGTTCATAGAGGAGGATACACCAAATTTAAACTTATTGTTATGGATGTGGAGTAGACTTAGATCCCTATCCACCCCTAGAATAATTTCTTCCAACTCCAACTTTATAGCTCATGGTGAGCACTTAAAGTTGAGCCTTATTTGTATGCCAAGAGGAGAAAATGAGTTGCAAAAGAGATTTTTTGCATTATCCTTAAAGTAAAAAAGTGAAAATTAGTTTGAGAAGGCGAATATTTTCTTTTCCCACGTTTTTGGTTGATGGTGAACTTGTGGAGTTTGTACAAGTGCCCAAAAGCTCCTATTTTTTAGGGAAAACTACCATCCACTAAAGATAACTACTTCTTTCCTAGAAAATAATAGTCCCTAACATGAACCTGAGATGATCCACATTGAAACTCATCTAGTTGTCCAATTTACTTGCATGTAAATCTATACGAGTCATTAAATGGGTCAAAATATGACCAAAAGGCCTCTTCCTGCATATGAAACAAGGTGAAATGTAATTTAATGACTTGTAAACCCATTAACACATGTTAAAATCCATATTAGAACATTTTCAACAAAACTTTATTCTTTGACTACCTTTGACTAGGTTGACCAACCTTTGATTCAAGTTGACTAGCCTAGTGCATAAGAGGTGGACTTCAACAAAGACTAGAGAGGGGATTAGTAAGATAATGGACTAACATAAGACCCTATAAGACCTATGGGAATATTCTAAAATGTTTAAAATAGTATGGGTTGGCCCAAATTTGACTTGGGGTTAAATTTGGTCAACACAACTTTTGCAACAAAATGGAGTTCATTTACATGTAAGGTAATGCCATTTGGTCTTAAGAATGCTCTAATAATTTTTTCAAGGTTGTGGTAATTATGTTTAAAGGTTTCATTCATGATTTTTTAGAGGTATATTTGTATTATTGGTTTATCTTATCATTTTTCAAGGATCATTTGTCTAAACTGCATCTAGTGTTGGAATGTTGTTGAGCCCTACAAATTACATTGAATTTGAATAAATGCTTATTTTTCATACCTTTTAGTGTTCTATTAGATCACATCGTATGCAGTGATATAATCCTAGTTGACAAGGATAAAATTGTATTTATAGTGGGGATGCCACCTCCAACTAGTTCCATATAGGTGTAAACCATTCTGGGCCACACAAGATATTACAAAAAATTCATTAAGGGATATGCAACCATATCTACACCATTGGAAAAATATTACCTAAAGAGATAAGGTTTTAATGGACATAATAAATTCAAACAATGTTTATTGAGATCAAATAAAGGTTAGTGATATCTCCTAGCTTAGTTTTTCTAGATTGGAAGAAACCATTCCATGTATATGTGGATGCTTTAGGTATCACAATAGGAGTTGTATTAACACAACAAAGGGATGGTGGATTGGATCATCCTATAATTTTATAAGCAAAAAGTTATCGATTGCATAAAAAATTACATGAACATAGAGAGAATCCCTAAAATTTGATTTTACTCTACAAAAATTTAGGTATTACCTTTGGACACACTATATGAACTTTTTATAGATCACCAATCCTTGTGATACCTAGTTAACAAGTCTATGTTGAATGGAAGGATATTTAGGTGGTTGATGTTATTTTAAGAATACTAATTTAGGATAAATGTGAATTTAGGAAGAGAGAATATGGGATGTGATAATTTGATTATGATACAAAATGGAGAAGAACTAGAAGAGATGTATGATGATCCCCATATGCATTTTTGTTAAGAGCCTTTATGATCCTTGATAATATGGAAGACATTGTGAGCTTTCTAGAATAAGGACTTTTCCTACGCATTATGTTGAAAGAGATAAGAATTAAATGGTTATGTGAGAAATTCCTTATAGTCTCATCAATGGGTTATTATATAAGATCGAGAAAGATGATGTATTACACATAATAGCCTTAGACCATGAGCTATTTTATCTCCTTCATGAAGCACATCAAGGAGTTATAGGAGGCTATTTTGTCAGAGAAGCCAATGTGAGAAAGATATTATAAAGTAGTATTTGGTGGAATTTTTTTTTCATGATGCTCATAAGTAGCAAAACACTATGATGTTTGTCAAAGAATGAGAAAACCTAATTAGTGAGATGAGATGCCCTTGGTTCCAATGTTATCAGAGAAACATTTTGAATAATGGGGCATTGATTTATTTAGGCATATAAATCATCTAATTAAACACATTCATGCAAGATATATCATTATTATGATATATTAGTTCATAAAATGGGTGGAAGTTGTTGTGACACTAAGTTGTAGTGCAAAGGATGCTGCCAAGTTTTTTTATTAAAGTATCATTACAATGTTTGGATGTCCAATTAAATTGGTTAGCAATAGGGGAAGTCACTTCTTCAAGAACATAATCAAGACTCTTACTAAGTAATTTTAAATTATCATACCATAATTATCACTTCTTCAAGAACATAATCAAGACTCTTACTAAGGAATTTAACATATCATACCATAAAAACATGACCAATCATCTGCAAACAAATGGGCAAACTGAGGTTTCAAACAAAATACTATGCAAGATGTCTACAAAGATATGTAATGTTCAAAGGGATGATTTGGAGGATCTCATTCTTATGATTCTTTGGGCATACTATAAAAATTATAAATGTGTGATATGCTTCACTCCTTTTCAGTTGGTTTATGGTCTTGAAGTAGTTATACCTATGAAATATATTATTTCTAGTCTAAAAATTGGGATGATTATGAGGTTGGGAGATCAGGACCAACTAAAACCTAGATTAATGAATTTAAACAAGATGGAGGAAAATAGGCACATAGTTTAGTGGATTCAAGAAGTAAGCAAACAAAGTTAGAAATATTGGCATGATTTCAACTTGCACATAAAATAATTTTGTCTAGAGTAGACAATATTGCTTTATGATAGCAGATTTGGGGCTTTTCCTAGAAAGTTACATATTGGGTGGAAGGGACCATATATTATTCATGAATCTTGTACTAAGGGATCTTAAAATAACCATTCTTCTAGGGTGGATAAATGGATGTAGGCTTAATCCATATTGCTAATAATCTATTTTAATCTCATAAAAATAAATGAGTGGGTGCTGAGTAACACCATGTAGCTTAGGGTTTTATTTTATGTTTGTTGGTTATTTATAGGTTTTGTGTAGTAGTGTGTGATATTTATTATAGAAGAGTAGATGTAAATAGTTAAAAGTTGTAGATAAAAAGAGACATAGGTAGGATAACTCATCACACACAATTATCAAGAGCATATCAGCTATTAAGTCCAAGAATAACACGTAAATGAAGAAAATAGGAGTAAAGGAAAGTTAATGGTCATTAATATCCATTAATGATGACACACTTGAACCTTGGCCCAATTTTTAAAAGAATATTACACATTAGATTTAGTTGATGGATAATAAATTACACTCAATATGAGAAGTAACAATAGATCACATCAATCATTCTATAAATAAAAATGAATAAATTAGACAAAAAAATAGTTATGTCACATCATTTAAACAATCATTGGCATTCAATGTCAAGATGAAACAATGCACGAACAACTCACAATATTCAAAGCCCAAGGATAGGTTGGATAAAGTAGGAAAGTTAAATATGTAGGGGAACACTCAAAATTTATCCATTACACACTTCTACGAGTTGGATCTAGTGAAAAGTGTGTGTAGTCCTTTCTTTATATTATCACCAATAATCCCTGGTCTTCAAATTAGCTATTATGGATCAATCACAACTTCTCATTAACCTTTTAGACTCATATAAAGATGCCATGGGTGTTAGGCTTTCTCTACATTAAGCTAAGTATAATGATCTTGATCCTTTTGAGTTTATAGATGTAGCTAAAGAAATATTTTTACAAGGATCTAACACATAAAGGTTAATAAAATTTCCTACATTTGGATAGCTTGATAAAGTCGTCATGTTTCAACTAAGTAGATACAACAAGGGTGTTACTCACCTAGCATAGGGTGTTATAATACACATCAACACAATTACAATGGTAAGAGCGATAATATTTATAGAAATTGGCCAATCTCTCCTACCATACAAATCAAAGGCACTACCAATTAATGAGCATACTAGGGCCAACTATGTTAGGGCACCCAAGGGGATTTTGAATAACTCAATCATGGTCATTCTAGTGTGAATATTGGTTTAATGTATTACCAATAGGTTTTATCAAACAACAAAGAACATCAAATAATCAATCTAAAGAGTCATCGATATTGCCTATCATAGGATTCATCCTTAAGAAGAGTTCAATTGGCCTAACTTCTTAGTTTTTGAGCTTTTTACCAACATTGAAAAGGTTTTCAAAGGTCCTGCCTAGACATTCCAATATAAAATTTTGATAATGCTTTTATTTTTTACATAATGGAAATATCTAGAAGGCATCATCAATCTAGACATCAATTTCTAGCCTACATAAAAATTTATAAACCTAATTTGAACTAAGGGTAGTACTATGCACAACTAGGGAAATTCAATACTTGGTGGTTGGAGTTGCATAAATTCATTGGGTTGTACCCTATAGTTCCAAATAATGTCATGCACTATCTGTAAAAATAAGTACAAGTGACTTTACTTCTTAGTGTTACTTAGATTCACATATTTCAGCTTATAAAGGCCCTTTCAAACTTATGTCATTCTTTATTTTAATAGAGGAAGCATAATCTCAAGTACAATGATAGAAATATCTAAAACTTGTATAGGTATAGCCTCTACAATTGAAACCTATTAGAATGGACATACCAACATAACATTAACCATAAACTCAATAATAGGCATAACCTTAGGCAACACATAAGAAACTACTAGCCTATTGTAGGCAAAAAAAGGAAAAATTAAGGTAAATGAGCATAAAACATCATAACCACCATCGACGAAGAGAACACACATCACCAAACCTTGGTTGGATGAATCACATGTACTTAAAATTTATGCACAATATGATTTCATAGATATGGGAGTTGATGAGCCATAGGTATACCAATCTTTGGTTGACAAAATGGGCAAACATGTATATGATGAGGAGACAAAAAATAATTTGTATCTTAGAAGGTAATATACATATGCCAAGTGCAAAATAAAGTGTTACAAGATCTATGGGTAGACATAACCACCCATCCTACATCTATAGTTGTAGATACTATAACATAAGAGGCTGAGCATAAATGACAAACTACCAAAAAATTTAGAATAGACCTAGGTTTAGGGTCTATACATATGTAGCAGACCCCAGTGAAACCAAATACAATAGTGAAGCATTAGTAAGGAATAAGAGAATACACATGGAAATGATATTGTCTTCCACAATGTCAGAACACATGTTCACTTCACCAATGTAGAGCCTATGTTGTAGGATTTAGCTTCGTAGCCACCTGAAACCACTAATTTTTTCAAGTAGTTGAAAAAGGGACTTACACCTTCAACTTAATAAAATAATAGTGTGCAAAATAAAGTTGCCATGAAGTCTTCACACTATTCTTATTCATAAGATGAAGAGGATATCACATATACAAAATAGGTAGAGTCAAAGAGGTCAGCTGAAGAGGAAGATGTCACAACATAGGAATAGGCCACAAAGTAGAAACACAAGGAGGAAGAAGAACATAAAGTGACTGTAAATCAATCTCGTAGAAATAAATGAAGGTAGAGGAAATAATAAATGAGGCTAAGATCCCAAGAAGAGGAACAAAAAATATAGTAACTTGAAGAAGAGAAAAAGAATGCCAAGGAATCAGAGGCTCAAAAGAAACAAGATAAAGAAGTAAAGGTACAAAGGAAAAAGGATGAATAAGCTATTAAAAAATAGAAAATAGAGGATTAGGAAATAAAGAAAGCAAAAAAACACAAGAAGATACAAAGGTGTAGAATAAAAAGGAGAAACAAGATAAAGAAGTGAAAGAGGCACATCAAAAACAAGCTAAGGAAGAAACTAAATCAAAAGCCCAACAAGAATCACATAAATAAGAGGCTTTGGAGAATTAAGAGCATGAGACAAAAGTGAAGGTTGTAGAACAAGCTGTGAAGTAAACTACATGAAAGATAACAAAGGAGGTTAAAACAAAAGTTTCAAGTGAAAAACTAGAAAACACCCAAGAGGATCAATCATAATAGGTAGAATAGATCTTTGATATTTGACTTTGGGATGTCCCAGCCCCATCTGTGATGTGAATGACATTTTAATTACCAATGGCACCAACGCAATGATATTTTATAATGATGACATCTACCACATTTTCCACTATTCTAACTTCACAAGAAGTTTCCTTAGATGTTTCTAAGTTGCCTTTTTCTAAGCAAATTAAGGGAATAACCATGTTTCAAGAGTCTATTATATAGAAGGCTACCTCATTGGAATTAGATGCCTCAAAACTCTAGGAATAAAATCCAACACTTTGAGCTCACTTCAACAAAATTCAAAAATTAATTGAGGATGAATGATTTGTGTTGATTTATCAAGTTCTAGGTGACCAAGTTATGTCTGAGGAGAAGAAAATTACACTTATTCATAATCAATTGACTAAGAAGTGGTAGTTTGTGCAGAAGCTCTTCCAGTTGAACTCGTAAAGGAAAAATATTATGGTAAAGATTGAGATAATTATTGATCTCTTGGAGGAGAATGAACAAGTTTTGAACACTAAAATACTACAAGCATAATGGTTGGCATAAAACATGCTAGATTGGAAGCAACATTTGCATATTGTGTGGGGTGATGCAAACACAAAATTTTCTATGGCTGAAAAATCCAAAGTAAAAATGGAAGACTAAATAGCCACAAAGAATGAACTTAATCTCCACTCAAAACATAAACAAAACCCTAAGATCTTGTTATGGGGTAACTATAGGGTTGGTAAAATTAAATGTGATGAAATACATTTACATGGGTCTAAACACACAAACACACAAACCAACTAGAAGAGGTGCAATAGGATATCTAGTTGAAAATTTTGAATGCAAGATCTTCTATTTTGACAACTAAGGATGATGATATAAAATAGGTCATGGCTTGTAAAATTCCACTATGAGTAATGATGATTAGGGTCAGAAACACCTTACTGGATTGAAAATTTTATAAAAAATACTTGTCTTATCTCAATAGTTTTATTTTTCACTCATCAAGATATTATAGTTTATTCCATCAGGTCAGCTACAAGAAATGGAAAGCAACTCAGTATTCAATCCCAACACAATAATCACTTCCAAGAATAGTCCCATAGTTGTGACTTCATCAACAATAACTCCACGAGTGGTTCTATCCTTTGTTGATCCCTTATATTCATAAGTTCTAGTTGAAACACCTATATCATAGCCTTATTTAACCTTTCACAACATAACTCATGTCTCCTCCTTTCAATTAGGTACTGTGACATGGTATGATTTTTAAAAATTTGATGAAAATTTCCATAGGTAGATTATATAGGAGAAGTGAGGCTAGGTTGGTTCAAAACCCATTAATGGTGGTCATTTAATTATGCTAGTCTATTGAAAACCCTTAATAGTGGTAGAATTATATGTTGCCTAGTTAAAAACCTAAATGGGTAGTTAAGCAGTGTGTAAGAGGTGAAAACTATTCAATGGAACCTTGATTGATAACTATGACTCATGTTTAGTCTAACCTAATTTTAGACAACTCTTTCAGATATAGAGGGTAAAATTATTCTTGTGATGTTGTCTCAAAAAGAGAAAACCTTTTAAGTCTGACAAAGTGTTGGAAATAGCTTAGGATTTTAAAATCATAGAGTATCTATAGTTGATGCATGTGTATAACACATGGTTTTGTAAAATGTATATTATTTTTATCTTGTTCCAAGCACTTGTAATTATGATGGATATAAAAGGTGAAAGTTATTATTCTATCTTGTAGCAAAAAGAGGAATGTGAGGCGATAAAGTCATATGAATAAGGTTAAATACATTGTAAAGGAGTTCTACTTATGATAGATATCAATAGAGATTATTATATGGTTACCTCATGATTCTTAGTTCCTTGTGTGTTGTGATCTAGTTATAAATTTCATTTGAATTTATACCATGTTTGTACCTTTATCTGCTAGTATGAAAGAATATTTAGTTTTGGATTATTTATAATTATGATAATCTATAATAGTTAATTGTAAATATACCTAATTCTCCTAAAATATGTTTGAGTATGTTTTGATTATATTTTTTATTGTTTATATAATAAGATATATCTCCCCATTAACAAGTTTTGATGGACTTTTCAATAACCTATGATAACATGGAAATGCCTAACAACTCACAAGGCAACTTACCAAAAGATTCTACAAGCACTCAAGTGAGATAAAGTTTACCTAATTTATTATATTTCCATATTAGTCATAGGGACATCACATCTATAAGTTTGAAGTACTGAAGGAACAACCCAAGAGTTATATTTACCAAGTTATAATCTAGGTCATTATTATACTTGCTTATCACACATTGCATGATTCACACACAAGCCAAAATGTAGGGTATAACTACATATATTTGGGGTCCTCTTTGGAGTATTGGATATTTAGGTAGTGCTCATTAATATATGGGTCTTTATGGAATCTTGAAACCATGTACCGACTAACCTACTTTTCCCATAGCCACTATGAAGATGAAGAACTAGGCTTTTTTCTATTTGAGAAGGAGCAACAATCCATGACCCACATCTAAATGCAGTAGAGCAAAGGTAACACAAAACCCAAAAGTATCTAGGTGGTCATATAATTTTAGTAGGTATTCCATACTCAACACCCATGCCTGAGTCAGACAATAATGTCGACATAATTGTCCTCAGTTGACACAAGTGTTTGTGGCTATAGAGTACAATTTCTAAAATCATGTGACTATTATAGAATCTAGATCCAGTCTAATTTATACTCATTCTAGATCTAGATATAGATTAGCATCAGAACTAAATATATTATTTTCATTACCATTGTAATATCTAACATAGTTGTACTTTCTATATTTAGTATCTTATCATAATAAATTTAGTACATGTTTAGGAGATAAAAATTTATTAAGGCCTATTTATTGACGTCTTGGAGAGAACCACTCCTTCAATGTCCTCAGCCTACTCTATAGAACATGTGGTCCCATTAATAACTTAAAATTATTTATAAATATTGGCATACTGCTACCATATGTCTTCATCATCCTCTTGATTCACATCATGAGAAGAAAAAATGTGAATCACTTGCTTACCTTCTTCATTAGGAGCCAAAATATTGTCAAGCCTCAAGGTCTTATATAATATCATGATTCAATCATAAGTATGCCTCATTAAGATCATAAATAACTACAAATTATTCAATATACTCCTCTTGATTAACATCATTTTGAGAAACAATTACAACTAGATCATGGACCTCTAATGGAGCTGCCACTAGATCAAGTAGTAATTTTTCGTCAAGATCAAGTTTATTTTGTACATTTTATGTACCATGAGGGGAATCTAATTGAATTTCCACAAAAAAAAGCTACTCAAACTCATCAATAGGTTCTAAGAACAACTCCTCTTTATCATCTATGACCTTTTTTTCATGGTCTTCAATCACACCAAATGGGAGCTCTAGAAACAAGTCAACATCTCCACTACCTTCTGCTATAACTTCTTCAAATTATTTGAAAGTTAAATTTCCTTTGTTCTCACCAAGGAGAGTACCAATGAAAATTTCTTCCTAATGCACACTTAAATCATCTTCACGACACTTTCCTTGAAATTCACTTGTAACTGTAACTTCTTCCTATATCCTCCATAGAATAGGCTCCTCTTCAATAAAGGAGATGATGGGAGGGTAATGAATATACTCATGAGTATGTTTTGGAATGAAGGGAGTATTCTTGAAATTTGAAGATTTGGGGATGAAAGACTCTTATAGGAATGTTTGGAGAGAGAGTAAGTTGAGTTGGGCTATGTATTTTTGATTTTCTTCCTCACCCTCATGATTCATTCTATCAATTTCATATGTAGATTGAGCTTTAGCCTCTTCAACAATCACTCCTTCCTCATTTTATATGTTTTCTTGAATTGATTTCCATTAGGGGATAATTATAGGCATAAGGTCTTCTTCTTTGACTTCAACCTTTTTATCTAGGCACTCTAGCTCTTGTTTATCCCAATGATTAACTCTTTGGTTCCAAGTTGGGACTTTGAAACTAGTAGGTTCCCTTAGAGATTGAATTGGCTCTCTTGGAGGCTCTATTTGAAGATGGTCAATGACTTCATGAGGATAAAGAGAAAAAGAAGGATGATATGGGATATAAGAGGGATGTAAAGAGATTCATCTTCCAAAGTTAGCATGGTGTAACTGGGAATAATATCCCAAGAAAGACTACAATATGAAATGAGCTTGTTATATTGAGGAAGGGTAGGTATAGCTTGAAGGAAAATTGGAACATAAGAAGTTTGACTAGGGGTAGGAGGATATGATTAAGGTTGTTAGGGTTGGATCTATTGATTTTCCCACCTCACTAATTTGTCTACCCACCATTGGATCATGGTTCTCATTTCACGCAACTCTTAAGTCATAACATATTGATTTTACTCTACAACTATTACCCGCCTATTCATCAGCATCTATATTAACATCCTCATCTTCTCTATTAGGCAAAAATGAATCACATTTAATTATTTTTCCCATATTCTCATCACCCCTTTTGACTTTATCATATTTGAATTGAATGCCAATAAATATATGGTAATGAAAACATGATTTGAGTTGGAATTGGAGTAGGAGGAGGTGAACATGACTATTGCAAGTCTCGATAAGGTTGCTGAGGTATACAATTTGAATCATTTAAAGGCTAAAAAGGAACACTATAAAACTGATATCAACCATCATTGTATTGGTAAGACTAATCATAAGACTGATAAGACTCATGGTAAGGTTGATAAGGATCATGACAAGGTTGGTATGGTTCATGATATGACTGATGAGGAGGTATAAAATATGAATTTTACTCATAAAAAACCATAAAACTTCACTAAGATAGTGAACTAAAAACACAACTTCCTCAAACCAGTACCTTGGCTACTAAAACCAACTGATAGAGATTGAATACTCTATTGATGTTTTGAATGCCTCCAAAGTATTATATGTATAATAACAACACCTATAATCCTTCCATTGCTTTGGACCTAGTCCCACTAGGCATGCCAAAAACTATTATCTACTCAAACCTACACCCTTGTGAAGGTTGATTTAATCCTTCATAGTTTGGAGTGGAGACAATCTTCGATTGTGAGTGGCCTAATAGGTGGATTGAATCTCTATATTATAATGGATATCTACACTTGATGTATTATTTAGGCTCTCTACACTAAACTACCAGCTTGTAAGGTAAAAGGAAGGAAGATAAACTAAAATAAAACCTATCTAACTGAGGTGATACACCAAAAGGTTTCCTTCACTTACCTAGCATACACTAAGAATTCTAAATTAAGACATGACCTTGATTACACTTATCAAATTGAGATTCTTTAAACATAAATATTTCACATAGAGGTCACTAGCTTGATACATGATCTAAGGTAGCTGATCATGAGGTCTCTAAAGGACACTGATGAAGGATTACACTTGCCATACATATAAGGATGTTCAAACACACTATGAAACTTGCAAGAATGATTAAGCTCCTAAAAATAGGTAAAGAGGAGAGGAAAAATTCAAGTAATTATTCATTATCACTTACATTCATTTACAGATAATGAACATGCACTTATCACAAACATTGAGGAGGTCAAAATTTAGTCTTATTCACTTCAAAGAGCCAAGTACAAGTGTTTTTTCTAAGTAGGGTTCTACCACAACTCAAGTTAAGGATTATTAAAAATGCCAAAACTAGGTGTACTTAGAGAGAGAGAGAGAGAGAGAGAGAGAGAGAGAGAGAGAGAGAGAGAGAGAGAGAGAGAGAGAGAGAGAGAGAGAGAGAGAGAGAGAGAGAGAGAGAGAGAGAGAGAGGATGACTCATCCACTTAGTCCTCCTTTAACCTCAACATAGTACGTTCTTGATTCTCTTTCTTTCCTCTCTTGTAAAATGGCATAGGAAATAGATATGAGATTGTTTTGAGGGATTGAAGAAGTTTTAGGCATGTTTATTAGGGTTTTAACCATTTATGTGCTTATATCCTTGCTTGCATACACTTATATTCTTGATGAAGATGTCTCCTCATTAAAAATAGGTCATCATGTATTGATAAAGGCTACAACCAACTTCATTTAATACTTCTCCTCATCCATTTATGAGGCCTCTCCTCCTTTTTGGGATTGTTGGTAGTCTCTTAATGTATCTTTGACTTTTTCAACCTTGTTTGACATAAGAGGGAAATAAGGTCTCCTAGGGTAGTTTATGACTTTTAAAAAGGTTTAATTTTTCTTGAAACTAACTTATTGACTTGTTTTATCCCTCTAAGTGGTGTATAAGGTGATAAGTTGCCTTGAAAATCTTATAAAATATTTCTTGTGCATTGAATTAGTAATTTGATCTTTTGAATTCTTTCTCTTGCATCATGGTGTAGAAAGGAGAAAACATGGTTTTAATTTGAATTAAAAAAACTTTACTCCATGTATGGATTATAAACATCATGTTATACCTATAACAAGACACTTAGAGTCATCAAACAATCTTTAAGATGTGATTTTGCTCCTTTAGCTTACTTTTCTCCATATTCCTTGTAACCCTCAAAATATGTAAACCTCCTAATTTATAAGAAATTAAAAAATAAATTATAAAAATAATCACATATTTTAGGACCTAGTATCCCCTTATAGCTCCATACCAAGTTTTAGTACCTAAATATGAGTGGAAGTGTCCTTTTTAGCTCATTTTCTCTCTCTAATTAGGCTTCCTTGCCTAGAAACTAAGTTTTTGATCCAATGGAATCCCACACATGTGAAAAATATATTAAGTGTTTTATTAAATTTACCCATTATAATATCATATTTAATTCCAATTTTGGGCTTTTGAAACCTTATGTAGGTAGTCAAATCAAGAAATGGCCAAAAACCTAGCCCTTCCTCAAGCCTGTTTTGGATTGCCATGAAAACTAGACATGTAGGTGTAATTTCAAGGTATATTGTATGGTTTTTTAGGATTTAATAGGTAAAATACATCCAAAATTATCTCTCCTAATTTTTTTCAACTATCCATGGTCTTATATACCCTATTTTAGGCTCAAAATCTCATAAAAGTATAATTTTTATTAAATTTGTATAGGTGTAAGTACAATAAAATGTCATGATGTGGACATAATTTGAGTGTTAAATTATTTTAATATGGTTTAAATATCATTATAATTAATTTCATGCTATTTATATATCAATCTCTCTTGACTGGTCAAAACTGATCTTTTAAGCAACATGTGAGTAGTTTAGTTTCTTAACGATCATTCATAAAGGATAAGGCCTTAACTAAAAAAAATTTCCAAAAATCACAATTAGATAGGAACCCATTACATACTATATGATATTAGGCTCCCATGTAGCCACTCCATACAAATATAAGCAAAATAAAGTGCCTCTTAGGTTGGAAGACGATGTTTGTATAGGCCGATGGAGTGATCTTGAGTTCAAAATGCCATTTTAACCTCTAGTTTGAGTTTAAAGTGACCCTTTTTAAGTTTGTGACATCTTAAAATATAAATTCAATTTATTCTCCCCTTTTTTTAACTATCCACTTGGTCATAAGCCTGCCATTAGGCCTAGGTAGGGTTTGTATGCAAATTGACTCCTCCAGCCCTAAAGGACCTATTTTGTCATTTCACCTCAATATTTCTAAGTTAAAACTTCATAAAAATTAAGGTTAGTGTCCATTAAAAATTTAAACAACATTTTCACCCTCATTCACTTCAAATTTTTCCAAAAATTTACATAACTAATGTTTATGCATGTAGGTCTCTTTCTAGGCATTTCACTTAGACTCAAGATTACCTTATTCTTAGTGATATTATTCTTCAATAAAGGTCTAATTAACTTATTATGTGATAAAAAATATCTTTAATATATTATTTATATTAATATTAAAACAAAATTTCACACCTATCCCAATTTTAACATATGCAGGTCTGTAGATTCTCTTTTTTAAGTCTATCTGTTGTGTGTATGTAGGGTATAAATGAGTCTTGTTTGATCATCTCTCTTTGAACTTAATTTAACATTGGAGTTAATCAAGGTATTTATTAAAGTAATATGCTTTCCATTCCACCTTTACCCTTAATTTTGAACTTAGTATACGCACAAAAACTTATCCTTCACAAGTAGGCCTAAATGGTCTGATTAGGCCTATAGGTTTTCATGGCTGAGAGCTCCCTTTTTTACATTATTGAAAAGTATGTAATATATGGGATGATAATTAATTTATTAATTTACCTATTTAATACCCTTTAACATTATAATGTATTTAAATTAATAAAATCCCATATATTTTTCATACATATTCATACATGGATTTGAGAATGTTCATACAGGCCTATTAAGCCCAATCAACCTTTTTAGGTTTGTCATTATCTTTAAGTGCTTAGTCATTTAATGAGAGTGTTATGAAAATAAATGACTAAATTAAAATTCATCCTATATTCCCCTCATCTCTCATGAATACTTTTAGACATTCTATTTATGACTTAAGACTTCATATTTACTCAAAATTTGGCCATTCTACCTGTAGGTGCATCATAAGATTTTAAGCTTAAGATGAGTTTTCTGTATCATTATCTAAAAATATTTAGGTATTTATAATTTATATTTACCTACTTATTTACCTGAGCCATATTATCAAATTCTACTCTCTCTCTCATACCCTCAACCACAACTCTTCAACATTTGTCTATACACATAGGCCTATGTGTACATGTTTAAGCTTACTAGGTCTAATCAGACCTTTCTAAACCCTGACCTTGTTTTAAAATATCCTAAATATCATATGTAGGTTATTATATAATTATATATTTATTTTACATGGTTTGATTCTTCCAATAAATCTCTTCTCTAACCAAAACAAATATAGAACTTCCAATAACAAGGTAGGCCTATAAGATGTTAATGTGATTGTGTGCTTATATATGGCCAAAAGTGATTTTGTAAAAATTGCTTGTTATAATATTAGTTTAGGTTTGAAACACCCTAATTTCCCAAATATATCCTTTATTTTCTCATCTGTAAGCCAAACTCTATCATAAAACCTTACACTATCTTCTTATGGCAGCTACAAACTTCTCCCTTCTTGTTCTCATAGACAAGTTTGTGTGTGAGTGTCTAGGTATTATTCAATGATATCTATTGATTTTAAACTACCTTGGTACTATAGGATAATATGAGAAACATTTTATAACTTTACCATACTAACGTACTCTTAGACAAGGCTCTCAACACTCCATGCATGAGACTTAGTTGGCTGTATGTGTTGACTTGGTTAAGAGTCTTTTAGATATCAAATTTTTTTTTAAATAATTTCCTTCCTCAAATATATCATTTAAACCTTGATACTCCTTAGAAAATAATTGATTATTTTTCACATTTAACCCCTCTATAAACCTGTTAGCATTTTTTGACCATTCATATGTGTTATTAGCCCTGCATGTAAGTTTGTTTAGGTGTCTTGACATTAGGTAATAAGACTAGAGATTCTTCAATAGTTAGACCTATATAAACCTATTTTAAAATTTAATTTAATTAATTTTATGAATTCAAACTCACATTTTGTACACATTAAAACACAATCTATCCTAAAATGCATACCTACATGTCTACAAACTTGTAGGTCTGCATTCCTCATGGTTTTGAACTTGACTTGGTGTAAGTTTGATCATATAAACATAAATAATTCTTATAAATCACCTCATAAAACCTTAATAAGGTTATTAAATTCATAAAAAAAATTAAAAATTCAATATAAGACCTCCTTACTCCATTTTTTTAGGTACATCCAGAGCAATGTCCAAAACGCTTGAAACATTATTCTTGCTTATAAAAAATGGTATTAGAATTACAATGAAGGATAATTATGGAGATATATTTCATTTAAAATAGTTTTAACATGATTTTAAACCTTCTTCCATGCATTTAAATATTTAATACCTTGAAATAAATAAGAAATAATGACTATCAACTTGCAAAAGTGTAAAAAAATGGAGTTTTCTTGACCTTTTGAGCCCAAACATGCTAAATGGGGATTTAATAAACATTTTATATGATTTAATAGACCCTTCAAATCTCCCTCAATTACCTTATGCATTCTAACTATTTCAAACTACCATTTCAAAGAAGAAAAATGAGCCTATGGGGTTTCTATGTACTTTTGGAGTACCCTGAAGTCTTAACGATTGTTGATAAATGAAAGGGGATGGATATAAAAATATATTCCATAAATATTAATATTACAAGGACCCCCTCCTTTGGTGAAAATTTTAGGACTCAACTCTCTCTCCTTTATCCATACTATCCACATGAAAACTACCTTCAAAAGCTTGCCAATGGAGTGATGGAGAGAAGGAAGCATTTTTTGCACTTTTAGATCCATGAGAGATTAAAAATAATTTATATGAATTTTATAATATAAATATACACCTTTAAGTAATTTTTAATTACAAGTGAATACCCCAAGTCCATACAAACTCCTAAAACTGCCTTTTTTGGAGTAAAATTATTCTGACATATAGACTATTATTATAAATTCCTTCTAACATTAGTACATTAAAAAATAATTATCAAGATTTTAAAAGTGTAATTTTACATGTATTCCATATTAACCATCTTGTAAATGGTCTTCAATTCCTTAAAAACATCTTCAAGTGCAAAGAAATATAGTGTAAAAGAGATGATCTCATGTAAAGAAATTGTATCAGTCTAAGACCTTCTAAGAATTTAAATGAATTATTCACCATATAACCTAATTTTCAATGCAATTATTTTACCTTTAGAAGGTTTGATTTGGCCATAATTGAAACCTAGGTTTCTCTAAAACCCTTAAACTTTACTAAATTACCTTAATTTCATCAAATAAGATTAATAGGCTTTAAACCAAGTGATCAAGTGAAAGGAATTAACTTGACAAGCCATATACCCTCTAAACACATCATGACATACCCATAGGACCCACTAGACTAACCTTGAAAACATTGGAAAGCTTGGCTAAGATATTACCTTAAACAATGCTAACAAGACCTTATAAGGACCACTTGAAGACTATCAAGCATGTAATCGGATATGAACAAGTTTAACAGGAATGTAAAGCAAAGTTTTAAATTATACGAGTGACAATTTGACCTACGAGGTCAAACTTTTCAACAGTCACTTTTTAGACTTGTTTTGTGTCCTTAACCTTCCTTGAGTCCCCTCTTATGATTTTATCTTTCTCTTGCACCTTCTCAACCAATGAATAAGGGTCTCATATCCAAATTAAATTTCCTTCTATATAAAGAGCCTCACAAGGAATTTTACATCTATCACTTACTATTTTGGAACATAATTACATAAAATCAATCAATAGTATAGATCAACACTTTGTATATTACTTAGTAATCACACATAAATTTTCATGCTTGATCAAAGAAGGGCTTAAGCAAAAGGCATTCTAACATACCATGTACTTTAGACTAATTCCTAGGCCTATTCTATCTTTTATATCAGCTAGAAGCTCTTGTACAAAATTTACAACCCTAGTTCCAGAATGGACTTTAGACTAATTCCTAGGCCTATTTTATCTTTTATATCATCTAGAAGCTCTTGTTTCACTCCAGATAAGTGTATTTCTTCATTATATTTACATTTTGGCTAAATCAATTTGGTATGTCTATTTGAAATATTTATTTGTATTTACCCCTTGTACCTATGCCTTTAACAACATAATATTTACATCTACTAAGTATTAAAAAGTTAAAACATTTGGTGAACCCAACTTACTTTGAATTTTGCTTAACAACACTATTTCCACTCTAAACTAGGGTTTACATTCTCAATTTTTGTGTAATAAATTAGGGCCTATAAAATTATATTTTTTCCTAATTTTTATAAAACCAAAATTGTTTCAAATCAATTCTCTAATAAGGTTTCATTAATTTAATACACTTTAAATTTTGTTTAGAAAACCCTAAAAAACAACTAGATCAACATACTAGGTCCCTATACATTCAAATAGTAGCTTTTAGGGTTTCAAGTATTTTTTTGGTTTTCTTACATATTATGTTGAATATATTGCATAATTTCAAATATATTTATGTTGGATCATATTATCCCTAACATTTTCTTATCATTCATTCTGCACATTCTCTTTTTTGGCAAGTTTAAAATGACTTCCGAGAAACTTCTTGCCCCTCATCCCGTTGATCAATTCCTAAAATTTTATCATGATTATACAAATAAATGGACAAATTTTCAATATTTTAATTTAGCACATGATAATGATCACAATTTCATTTATAATGATGATGATTATTGTTGTTGTAATGATGGACATGGTGATTACTATGAGCATGATAATGAAAGTATTGATGAGGATAGATTAGATGCATCTTTTTCTCTTTCACCTCTCTCTTCTCCTATTTCTAAAAATCAAACTAACAATATAAGGCCAACAAAAACCATTTTTTGTAGTTGTTTTTTTCAATGTGATCCTAACTATACCACCACTTTTGTTACATATTTTTAAAAAAAAATAAAAAATAAAAAATACAAGAACAATAAAATAAATTAACCTTTGCATGATT